>PISX010010184.1:0-71613 GCA_004024625.1 Mellivora capensis
CATCTTGGTTCTTTCCACAGTTTGGCGACCGTGGCCATTGCTGCTATAAACATTGGGGTACAGATGGCCCTTCTTTTCACCACATCTGTATCTTTGGGGTAAATACCCAGTAGTGCAATTGCAGGGTCATAGGGAAGCTCTATTTTTAACTTCTTGAGGAACCTCCACACTGTTCTCCAGAGTGGCTGCACCAACTTGCTGTAATTTGTTTTTGATAAGACTTGCTTTTTGATCCATTTATGGTCACTTTTCATCAAAGTTCTATGTGTGCGGAGAATGATTACACTGCACTTGGTGGATATAATATTGTTTTTATATTCATTAGGTCAAAATCAATCATTGTTACTTAATATTGATTTCTGAAAGTAGTTAAAATCTTCCACTATGATTATAAATTTGTCTAGATTTGTTTTTTTGTCAAATACATTTAATATATTTTGGGACCCTATAATATAACTTTGCAGCATGAGCATTATTCATTTCTCTGGGATTCCAAATGAAAGTATATGGGAAAGACATATGGGATCATCCTTTTAATGCCCTTGTCCATATTTTCTGTCATTTGTCTTTCTATGCTTAACAAAACTTAACTTCTTCTGATTCATTTTCATTCACTACATTTCTCTTCTATGTCCTATCTAATGTAATGTACATACTGAGTTATTTCAGTTATTGTGCTGTTCAGACCTCAAATTTTCATTTGGTACCTATTCAAACCTTCTATTTTATTTTCTACAGTTCCAATTTCCTGTTTTATTTATAACTTTGGCTTTTGTTCTTTGAGCATAGTAAGCAGTCTGAGCCTGACAGTCTCAGATACCTAAAGTCTTTGTGAATCTTTCCATTCTCTGCAGTTTCTGCTGGTTATTATGCATGGTGTCTAATTCCTTTGAGTGTCTTATTACCTTTGACTGTGTCTTGGACATTTTATTATAAAAATTATTCATAGGAATAATTTGAGGCATGAGATGATGACAAATCCCTCCAAATGGGTTCTATTTTGTTTCACTTTAGCAAGGTGTTAAGAGCTCCACTAGTCTGGGATGGCTTTAATCAACAGAGATTCCCTGGATCACCTAGATAATGTAAATCCAGGCTGTAGGTTTACTTCCAAAACCTACCCAGATCCCAAGCTACAGATTGTGGAGTATCTGCTTGAAGTGGAAGTGGCTTTAAAGGTGTCTCTACCCTTGATGGGCCACTGGCATTTACTTTTGATCCCTCCTAGCCCCATGAGGTTGCCAAAGTGCTTTAGTTTGACAGGTCATTTTTGGATTTAAAACAAAACAAAAAAACCCATAGGCTAAAGCAGCTTTATGGGCTAAGCTAATCCATCTGGGTTCTTGTCCTCTTCAAGATTTTGGTCTTGCATGTCCTTACTGTATTCTTAATACTTTAATGCTTTTAGGAATGTTTAAATATGTTTTATCTAACATTTTGGTTGTCCTGAGCAGGATGATTAGTCCCAATTGCTCTGAGAACTCTTCCCTAAAGCTTAAAATATTAGTATTTCATTGTTCATATTTCCTGTTAACCAGTAACTTCCCCCGCACACAATTGCTTTAATGTTCTATGCCCATGTCTCATAAGAAAAATTCACGGCACAATGCAAAGAATAAAAAAGTCAAATTATTTTCTTCTGTATTTTGATAGACTTGATCAGGATAAACATGCATCAGTTTCAGCAGATGACACATTTAAGATCAAAATTATTCACTCACAATCTAGGCAAAAGTCCCACAAGTGAGGTGAGGGAGTCAATGTGAAAGCTACAAAGTGAACTACCAGTCAATGTGCACTAGAGAAGAGCCTGCTCCTTAAAACCTGCAAAACTTCCCCATTGGCTTGGTCAAGTATTCCAATTCCAAGAACAAGAAGGTGGTATAAAGAGTCTAGGAAACTCATACAGGTTTATAACCAAGTAGAAACCAAGAAAGCAGTAAGACTATAAAGCCCCACTCCTAAATACAAAGTCTCATCTCTTGTGACAGAGCGGTAGAGTAAAAATGTCCAGGTACTGAGCCTGGGCAACAGCCTGAAACAGAGTCCCAAAGTTCCCATATGACCAAGGTTTGCCCCTAGGCAGTTAAATGATAACCCATACATCTTCGTATTTTAAAGAGATAGTAAAGGATTTTGGATAGGCCTAATCAATAGCCCATAACCCCAAGTGGACTGAAAAAAAAATTATTCTTCACAACCCAGAGAGGAGAGAAAGTTGCTGGCAGGGATCTGGACTTGTACAAGTCTTGTTAGAATAAGAGTATAGGGCTGTGAGCAGTCTGCTGGGATTGAGGACCAAGTACCAGATGGGATAGCGTTCATCTCCACCAGGACCAAAATGGACAGATGTTAGCCGAGTATAAGATTCACTCCTTCCTCAAACTCTCCAACACATTAAGTGATCTCATTAAATTGGGAAACATAGTCGGTGGTCCTGCCAGATGTAAAATCATTATCTTTTAAAACTGTACTGAATCGTTACATAAAATAAATATACCCTTGGCTCATAACTTATCTTTGATCTCTCTCTCATTCCACACTGTTGTATGAGTTTCCTGAAGCTGCTGTAACAGAGTACCACACATTGAGTGGCTTCAACAACAGAGATTTACTCTCGCCCAATTCTGCAGGCTAGAAGTCCCAGATCAAGGTGTTAGTAGGTGTTAGTGTTCCTTCTGAGGGTTGGGAGGGAGAATTGGCGCCATGTCTCTGCATAGCTTCTAGGTTGGCTGGCAATCACTGGCATTCCCTAACTTGTATATTTATCATCCCAGTCTGATCTCTGTCTTCATCTTCACACGGTGTTCACCTTGTGTGTCTTCACACAGTCTTCCCCCTATGCAGGTCTATCTCTGTCCAAATTTCCCATTTTTATAAGGGCACCAGTCAAAATGGATTATGTTCCACCTTAATGATCTCATTTTAAATTGATCACCTCTGCAAAGACCCTGTTTCCAAATAAGGCAACATTCTGAAGTACTGGGGGGTTAGAACTTCAGCTCATCTTTTTAGGGGACACAATTTAATTCATAACATATACCATCACTCACTTTCACCCCAACCCTCACTAGCACCATGTCTCTGGTCCTCACATCAGAAGTAGGATGAGGATCCTCACATTATCACATTCTGTGATAATGAAAAAATAGAAAATCCAGGTTTGAAGTTTTTATTTCTTTAAAGCCATACATGAAGAACCCACAACACGTGGCTATCATCCTTCCATGATACCCATTCTCTGACTCCTGATGAATATTTAAAAGTAAAAAACAGATAGATTTGGAGTCTGCATACTGTTAAGATCAGCCTATAATCTATTTAAGTTAAATAGAACTGATTGACTACTCCACTTCCCCCACCAAAAACACTTAATAAGCTATCGAAGACCAACAAATTTCTTTTGATCTTGATTCCCACTGCTCTTTGTTTGGGTGGGAAAAGGAAAATAAAAATATAGAGTGAACTAGACTGAATGTTTGGCTGAACTATAGCAGAATGATGTTGGGTATTAAAAACTGTGGGGGTGAGGAATGGGGAAGAATTCAGGGAAGTTAGTGCAATAATTGCCAACAGGTTTCACTGGAATTAGAAAAGATGCTCATCTCTCAACTATTTCCTAAAAAATGTGGCTTAGCTAAATTATTTTCATCTATACTCCCCTAGGCCCAACATTTATATGAAGAGAAACTAAGTCTTTAAAATATTGCTTTACACCCATCAGTTTCAACTATAAACAATGTAGTTGTGTCTGTGTTCCTGTCAAAGGAAAGGATCCTGACTTATTTCTATGTTTGGGAAGCCCTTTCCAGTGGCTATCACATAATCGAGCACACACAGGGCTTTAATAAATCATTTAAATAAATGTATATGAGCACATATACATTTTTCATCATTGAAAATTTTGCCCCTTAGGCAGTGCCGTGTTCTACCTCTTCTGCATTGAACTTCTTGATTAGTTCAACTTTTGAGACTATTTATTTCCTCTCCTTCCCAATTCAACATTCATTGTGTCTTTTAATGAATGTAAGATTTTTTGTGAAGAAGAAAAATGAAAAGCACATTTTAGTATTAGAGAGCTGAAAATAAGAAACAAGTGAAGGAGGTGCTGTTTTTAATGTGGAATCAATTCAAAAACATATCTGTACTCCGTGTGTGAAAAGTGCCTAGCATTAAGCACTTCAGGTTTTTTTTAAAGTACGGGTCTAGACAAGGCATTTGCAATCCTAAAGAACTGCTCTTGTTTAAAGGCACACAGGCAAACAGATCAGCTAATATCCTTTTTTACAAATGTCAATTCACCAGCAATGTATACTTCTGAACCTACATCTTTTTTCATAGCATCCCTGGTAAAATGCTTCCAGAGAAATAATCCTCAGCCAATCTCCCAGGCTCTGGGATATTTCAGTCCAGATGTTGGCAAACTACAGTTCATGGACCAAATCCAGCAGTTGCTTCTGTCAATAGTTTGACTGGAGGGCACGTGGGTGGCTCTCTTGGTTAAGGGTCTGCCTTCAGCTCAGGTTATGATCCCACATCCAGGCTCCCTGCTCAGTAGGGAACTTGCTTCTCCCTGTGCCTGCTGCTCCCCCCTGCTCATGGTCTCTCTCTCTCTCTCTCCCTCTCTCTCCTTCTCTCTCTCCGTCAAAGAAATAAAAATCTTTTAAAAAATAGTGTGACTAGAAAACAGCCACACCTTTCTCTTTTTGGATTTTTCTAGGCTGCTTTTTGTACAATGGCCTTGTCATTGTGACAGAGACCCCATGGGTGGCAAAGGCTAAATAAACTCTATGCTACTGACCACTGGCAGGAAAAGCTCACCAACAGCGACTTCTGCTACAGACAACTGCAGATGCACAGAACTGATTCTTTTTTTCTCTTTGTAGACAAGTCCAATCACCAAATGATCTGCTTAAACACTTGTTTTTGCTTAACTATATATGGACATGAAAAAAAAATCAATTTTGATGTAACTGTTTGGTTAGTGTGAAGTTACACCTTCATTGGACGAAGATTCTCTTAGCTGTCTTCTGAAACAAAGAAGTAAGTTTCTACCCAAGTGAAAGTACTTTATCAGAAGTCTCCAAGTCCATTCAAAAGAACCCTTCGTAGAAACGTCTTCGCTTTTGATAGTCGTGTCTATGCTCTCATTGCAAGAGTGTCTTACTACTTTCCGTACCTCAAGTGGAAAATCAGTTATGATCTTATGCCTATGTTTTCCTCTTCCCTCTCTTCTTTTAGCATGCTCTTTATCACTTTCTACCTGTCAATATTAAACATCCTCATTTTTCTTATAAAGTACTCTCATATATCCACTTCAGAATTAAAATTAATTTAGTCTCTCAGGCTCTTGTTAATGAGTATGACTTTCTCCTGCCTGTCTTTCCTCCTACATGTTGACAGGAAAAGATTTTTACATTTTTTTTAACTAGAAAGTTAAAAATCAATCCAGTCAACTGCCCTTAAATAATCCTTCATTTTAGGCTCCAGGTTTAAGCTTGTGATGCATTTGTCCACGGATGACTGCAAAACGGGTTGTCTTCTTTTTATAGAACTGTAAACAGTCGTTGTTAGTGGAGGACTTCAGACCGCTTCCATGTTGTACAGTTCCTTTACCCTCCTGAACTTTGGTTTGGAAAATTCTTTATGTAAGCATACTAAGAAAGCAAAAGTTGCTAGAATTTCCTTTCTCTACTCTCACTCCAGCCAAAACAGACCCACCAAGGCCCATGTGTGAGGCTTTTCGAGGCGGGGAAACACAGAGGAAGAGGCAGTGAATGGTGCAGGTGAAGCAGGTGAAGCAGCTCAGCGTGGGGGCATGCGTCTGGGGAAAGTGGGACAAGGGTCTCCTCGAACTTAGGACAGAGAGTGTAGAAATGGCCGCAGACTCCGACTGCAGTGTGTGGAGAGTGCAGTGTGACAGGGACTGCCAAGCTCCAAAGGACAAGACTTCCATGATAAATCTGGCAAACACCACTGAAAAAAGACCTAGTCCCTTCCCAACTTCTGTAGCACTCAAGAGGCCAGAAGACTTGTGAAATCATGTCTGGCCTGGGAGGAATCCCGCCAAACGGTTAAGACTGATTTTCCTACCAGATTGGCAGGGGGTACCTTGGAGAAAACTAAGTATGATTTAGGAAAGAAACAAAGGAGGGAAATGTTTGGAACTAGAACACTATTTCATACACTCTGAACCCCAAATGAGTTAAATTTCGAGGAAAAGTTGTACCAATAATGCAGTAATCTAATCTCATTTGGCAACAAAAACTATACAATCTAATAGAGTTTTAGCTTAGCCATCCAAAGACTTAGATTCAAATACAGTACTCAATAAAAGTAATTACTTTTTTCAGATTTGTGGTGCTTCTTGTACTTAATCTCTTTGTTTCTATTACACATTTACTTGCTTTTTATCCCGAATTATACTATTTTGTGGATTGTTTTGTTCAATTTATAATTTGCCTCAAATCCTGCTTAAAAGCTGAATGCGCACACTAAATGAGGGCTTGATGCAAGTTCCTTAGTGTCACGTTTCTTTAGAAATAATTTTGTTCTAACTAATCTAATCCCATTATAATATAGAAAAAAAGTTATACCCTGAAGGTGCTTCATGTAATTCTAGTTGAAATGCTTTTTCATTGCAATTGTTTCATGTAGTAGAAATAAAATAAAATTTGTTTTTAAAGTCACTTTTAAAAACCCAAATGGTTCAATTATGTACGCTGTCTAACCAAGATTACAAGAGCACAATAATTTATCAAATTTATTCATTTGTGTCCCTTGAAAGCATTAATTTTGAAATTCTTCTGGGAAAATATGTAACATAGAGCATGTAGGAGAGCTAACAAATAGTATTTTAGTATTCTTTTTTCAGATTTATTTTTTGCAAAGGAAAAAATAATTACAAATACAACTAAGGCTTTACCATACCCATCTTTTTCTTTCCCCCTCCTTCCTTAAAGTAGGCATTATACCAAAACTGATACATATCTTACTAACATACACAGCTTTATACTTTAACCACTTATGTCTCTACCCACAACAATGTATAAAATTATCTGGACATAACATAAATGACATCTTAATGTATATGGTGTGCATTAAAACTTGTTTTCTAGGGGTGCCTGGGTGGCTCAGTGGGTTAAAGCCTCTGCCTTCAGCTCAGGTCATGATCCCAGGTCCTGGGATAGAGCCCTGCATCAGGCTCTCTGCTCAGCAGGGAGTCTGCTTCCTCCTCTCTCTCTCTGCCTGTCTCTCTGCCTACTTGTGATCTCTGTCAAATAAATAAATAAAATCTTTAAAAAAAACAAACTTGTTTTCTAATAATTAAAACAATTTTAAAGACTATCAATGCATTATTTTAAGAATTAGATTCCATATAAAGCATTTTCTCAGGAATTGAGTGCTATATATATATACATATATTACATAATATATAATATACAAATAATTATATATTTATATCTTATATATTTATATGAATATATTTATATATTATGAATATATAAATACAGAATATACAAAATATTTATTATATAACATGTTATATATGTTATATATTATATATATATATTTTTTAATTCAGCTTATACCTTGGGCATAATGGTAAATTCACCTTACACTTATACAAATAAGGCACAGAGATACCTGTCCTATCACCATGAGGATCGCTTGTGTTGCTCTATAATAACCACTTCCCTTCTCTCCACACTGATAGTCTAATTTCTAAACCATGGAACTATTCATCTATACTCCATCTCTATAGCTTTATCATTTCAAGAATGTCATATAAATGGAATCATGGAGTGTATAACCATTAGGATTGGAGGGATTTTTTGCATTCAGCTTGCTTTCATATTGGTCTCTTGAACATTCATTCATTCATTCATACATAGTGTCATTGGATGTATCACTCTACAGTTTCTTAGTGGTTTCTCTGGAATATACATACACACATGCATGCATGCATATATGCATGCATATGAAATCACAATCTACTGTCAATATTTTTTTAAGGATTTATTTATTTATTTGAAAGAGAGTGTGCACATGATGGGGGGGTAGGACAGAGGGAGATGATCTTCAAACTTCCTGCTGAGGGCAGAGCCCAACACAGGGCTAGATCCCAGTACCTTGAAATCACTACCTGAGCCAAAATCAAGAGTTGGAGGCTTAACCAACTGAACCACCCAGGCACCCCCATTATTCTGGAAAGGTAGGTCTGCTAGTGAAAAATCCTCCTAATTTTCTTTTATCTTTGAATATCTCTATCTCCCTTTCTTCCCAAAGGATAGTTTCACTGGCTATAGAAACTGCAATTGACCGTTCATTACTTTCAGCACATGAAAAACGTTGTATTGTGTTCTTCTGATCTCTGGTTTCATATGAAAACCCTGCTGTCCTCTGAATTGGTGTTTCCCCATAGGTAACAGTTGTTCCCCTCTCACTGCTCTCAAAATTTTTCATTGTATTTACAAGTTTCATAATCATGTGTTTTGGCATGAATTTCTCTGGAATATATGCCTTACTGGGTTTGTGCAACTTCTTGAATCTTCTACATGCTTATGGGCAAATATGGAAAGTTTTTAACCCTCATTTTTTCAAATACTCTTTCAGCATCACCATCTTTCCCTTCTTCTTCTGGGACATCATCATGAAGATTGAATCTGTTTTTAATCACACCAGTTTCCTGAAACTCTGTTCATTTTTTCCCCCCAGCCCATTTCTCTCTGTTGTTCAGATTGAGTAAATTTTATCAACTTGTCTTCAAGGTCACTCATGCATTTGTCATTTCTTCTCTACTAATTTGCCCATATTTTGAGTTTTTAATGTCTGTTCTATTTTTTCAGCTCTCTAAATTCCATTTGGCTATTCTTTTTTTAAACCTCTATTTCTAGGTGGGATCTTTCTTTCTTTCTTTCTTTCTTTAAAAGATAATTTATTTGACAGGCAGAGATCACAAGTAGGCAGAGAAGCAGGCAGAGAGAGAGGAGGAAGCAGACTCCCTGCTGAGCAGAGAGCCGGATGCGGGGCTTGATCCCAGGTCCCTGAGATCATGACCTGAGCTGAAGGTGGAGGCTTAACCCACTGGGCCACCTAGGGGCCCCTAGGTGGGATTTTTCTATGTGTTTTTTTTTTTCTTCTGTTTTTCTACCATTTGTTTCAAGAAAATTTGTAATTCCTGATTGAAGCATTTTTGTGATGACATCTCTCAAATCCTTAGATAAGTCCAACATCTAATTCATTTTAGTATTGTATGAATTGATTGTCTTTTCTCATTCATGTTGATATCACTGGATGCCAGGTTATTTTCTATTACATCCTGATTATTTCAGCTTTAATGTAGACAAAATTTAAGTCTTATTTAAATCTTTTATTTTAGTAGGTAATCACTCTGTTTAGGATTAGCATACAGGTCCAGCCCCATTTTTGTCAACTGTGAATCCAATGACAATATCATCTTCTGAGGCTTTGTGATTCTCTTTTAGTCAGATTGTACACTGCTGGGGCTCTCAGTGACCTCTGATGATGCAACCTGTGGGGATGAAAGGTGCTTCCTCAGGCCAGAAGTCCTATAGATGGTAAAAGATAGGACAGAACCTATCCCAGGCTGGGTATCTGTGGTGGGGTCCCTGTCAGTGTCAGGTGTCTGCCCAATGTCTCTAGGCACAGGGAGGAATTTTCCAGTCCTAGAAAGGACTGAGAATGATTCCCAAGGTAGATACTTGCTGTAACAGATGTGTTCCAGCAACGCAACCTGGCTGCCCAGTGTCTCTAGGTTGAGGAAGGCATTTTCCAGTTCATGGAGAAGAGGATTCTTGGGCTGGGCACTTGTGATGGCAGGATCCGCTCTGTTGAAACCAGCCAGCTGTCCTTGTCCCTAGGTAGGGGAAGGAAGTCATACGCCCAGTAGGAAAACAAAGTACTTCCCCTTGACTATTTATTGTCAGAGGGAATCCCAATAGACTCTGAGATTGCCTAAGTGCTGTCACTTGGTCTCCTTTTCAACCCAGAGTAGGAATGAGACAACTTGACCACCTTCTGTTGCTAGGTTGGGGATGGCAAAACATAAAACCTGGGTTGTCTTCTGTTGTTGAGTGAATGGCAATAAAATGTCCTGCTGCTGTATTCTTCTTCTAACCCTAACATTCCTAATCAGTTTACCTTCTTTCTACTTTTCAGACTTTCCTTTGGTTGCCTCTTGCATTATTTCTATAGTTGACAGTTATATTTCATGAGGAACAGGAGCCGTAATATCCAGATGAGAAGTCAGGTTTGATTTTTACACTGTAAAAGCTAATCTCTGAATCATAGTCTATCAAGGGAAGAGTTTTGAGAATTTTATTTTTTAAATGGCAAGTATTTCATAGTGATCTGATAAAGGCTGAAATTTATAAAACACTTCTTACTAAAACATTATTTCAAAATAGGTATTCTCATAATTTCCTAGATGAAATCAATAAAAAACTTCTTTAATATCTAGAAGTAGTTCTGTTAACAATGCCTTTTATGTAATAACTATAGAAGCCAACTGGGCTCATTGCAGCCTAATGCACTAGAGCTTTTCATTGTGTGTACAATCATTTATCATGACAAATAATTAAAAGGAAAATGTCCATTAATTATAGAATATATTGCCAGTATGATGTCTACTTTGTAAAAAGATTAGATACTCAGTCTCAGGATTATAGAAGAGCATGGAAAAGCTTTACAAATTTTCTGTAGATCTAAAACTATTTTAAATAAAAGATTTTTTTTTTTAATGTGTCTTTGACTATAAGAATAACCTGAATGATTTGGGGGAGTAGCAGTTACCTGATCCTTTGGTCAGAGCCAACAGAGAGTTTCAAGCTAATATAAAACTGTTTTTCAATTAGAATGGAGAATTCAAGGTTGATGCTTTTGTTATTACTGTTAAGGAAACAAAGGTCATTTACTCTCCTTTGTCTTCTTTTGAAGATATGGGTAATGTTAAAAATTTACCTTTTTTTTTTTTTAAGCACTAAGGCAGGAAAAATACCATGTGAGAAATCTTGAATCTTAAAGAGTTAATTGTGACTTGAATAGCCTTGTAATAGAGATGACCCCAGCATATACCCCAAAATGTCACCAGGTAATAGAGGAAATTGAGATTTCTACCTTAATGAAAAGACCGATAAGAAAGGTTTTTTCTTTATGTAAGCTTAATGACAAAGGAATCCTATCACCACTGCTTCGCTTAAAGTGAAAACATAAAGTAAAAGTTACTAACAAAGCAAAGAAAAACTTATTTGCGTAGCCAATTGACAGGTGTTAGGTTAAGACAAGCACAGAAAACTGGCTACAAGAACACAATATTTGCACTCATCCAAAACCAGGCATCTCCATGGTGAGTCAATGACCTGTGCAGGAACCAGCCATCTACACAGATGAACAAATTCTTCTTGCTAGATTACTTGGTAGCCTAGGATGCAGGAAAAGCCACTTAGCACTTAAGACACAAACCACAACCTAGACAGGTTCCCAAGAGTCGACCCTCCAACTATACTTAGCTATAAATCTCTACCTATTATTGTGTATTATCTACTAACAGTTAAGTTCTCTATGGAACATTCTTGAATGCCAAGGCAAAGTTTGCTTATTTTCATCTGTGTTTATATTAAGAACAGTGATTTATTTTTTCCCCATTAATGTAGCAATGGTCGTTCTTAAAACACAAAGTTATTACAAAAGAAGTTGCTGAGCTGGAACCTACCATGAGAACTTTTAGAGTGACTCATGGGATAAGATACCCTAGCTCTGTGAATGACAATCTGGTTCAGAGCTGGACTATCTTTAGAGATTTATCTGCAATTATCTGATTTCCCCTGTTTCTACAAACTTTACACACTATCTTTTTTTTTTTCTCCCAACCAGTCTGAACCTGAAGTGTAAACATGAGATTATTAGGCATTTTTAATATACAATTTACAATGGTGCTGATATAGGGGGCTGGTCACTTACTAAATTAGATGACGTTCATCTCTGGGAGGTTATCAATGAAGTGACAAAGCTGAATGTAACAATAGGATTTGAGAATCCAGATTTCACTTGAAAGCTTTAAAAATTAATTTCACATTATAGGTAACCCAATATACACATTTATTCTCTTCATTTTCCCTTCCTTCTTTCTTTCTCCTCCATTAGTTGTTTCTTCCCTCCCCTCCCTTTTTCTATCTCCTTCTTTCTTTTCTTTTTTCTATGTTGTCTTAAGGAACATTTTTGTGGCTTCTTTATGTATGCTTTAGAGAGTACCTTTTGCTCAGAATCTTATGATTATACATGGAGGCTAAGAATTTATCCTACTAAGAATAATGTTTAAAAAAGTACAACATGCTAAATGGTTTTAATATATTATGATGAAAAATGGTAAGATGGGAAGAAGGAAAACTTCAGCCATGAATGAATAAACAGATCACAGAGCTTGGAATAGAGACTCTTATTTTTCTATAACAGAAGGATACTTGATTTGAGAATCCACCAGAGCCAACCCATTTGCAATGTAAGGTCAAGTTACTTTATGAGAAAATTATTCTTGCATCCATAATCTAGGTTCACTTAACATATTCAGCCAGAAAATTAGAATGTTCCTACAGTTGGTCCTCTGTAATAGGATAGCCTTAATCTGTGCGGAACACTGTAATATGCACTCGTATGAAGGAAAAAAGTCCATTCCCTGCCTTTCTAGAGATAGGAAATAATAAATCTATGAGCATTTTCTAATGCCTGAAGGTGGTAAGTTACTTCCTTTAAATCAGACTTCCAAACACCAGTTGGGCTGTGAGGAAAACAATGCTACATTTCAGCACTGAGAAACCATCTGCTGCTCCTCTGGGTAATATACTCTTTATCATCCAAGCTTGGAAATGAAGCTTTTTTTTTTCTCATCTCAAGCCTTCTTCCAACCACACAGTTAATTCTGAGGCACTGGAATAGACACAATATCCAGCATTGTTAGCCCTGGATACGGTATTGTGCAGAACATGCTCACCATTTGCTTTTCAATATGTTTGCGATTATGAGGCTCAGGGCAATGGAGAACACTCAGCTTTTGTGACTTTTGTGGAAGTGTTGGATGTGCTTTTATGTGAGTACAATGTGATTGTCTTCTTGAAGATTCAATGAATTTCCTAACGAAGACAGCAAAGAAGAAGAAGAAGAAGAAAAAAAAAAAAAAACTGCCTGAAAGTCATTCATTAGAATGACTTCCAAAACAAAATGTCTGGTGGAGAGATACAACCACAATTCATTTGTTCAATGTTTGGCTCCTGTGTCAAAGGAAAATGAAAAAAGTATATAAATCATCTACAAAGCCAGCTCAGCCCTAGAAAATGAGCTAAGAATTAGATGCCCAGAGCCTACTCCCATTCAATATGACAAACTCCAGAAATGTTCACAATTGCCACAGTTTGTTAATTGCTACACAAGAGTTATCACATTAATGCAACTCAGATGCCAAGAAGGGTTTAAATGAAGTTAAATGAGTAAAGCACGCAGAATGCTTTTCATTGTTCAGGCTTATGGGTAGTCAGTGAGTTGTATAATTGGGATCTCTAATGTTTCCAGCTCATTTAATCTTTTACTGTATTGTGTGAAGTCAACAAACATCTGCCAAAGGGAAAAAAAAAAAAAAAAAACACAAGCCCAAATTCAAAGACCCTCAATGCAAGGATCAAATAATTTTTCCTCCCAGAGTTTACTTTCTTAGAAATAAGACTTTTAAAAAATATATTTGTTTTTGCTTACTACTTTTATCTGATGGCCACAATAGCTAGACCTTTGCTAGTCAAAAGATATCCGATAGGGACGCCTGGGAGGCTCAGTTGGTTAAGCAGCTGCCTTCGGCTCAGGTCATGGTCCCAGCGTCCTGGGATCGAGTCCCACATCGGGCTCCTTGCTCGGCGGGGAGCCTGCTTCTCCCTCTGCCTCTGCCTGCCACTCTGTCTGCCTGTGCTCGCTCTCTCTCTCTCTCTCTGACAAATAAATAAATAAAATCTTAAAAAAAAAAAAAAGATATCCCATAGACCGGCGTGATCAATAAGAGCTTATTAGAAGTGGAAAATATGAGGTCGATCCCATACTTACAGAATCAGAATCTGCATTTAACAAGATCCCTAGATGATCTGTATGCACAATAAAGTTTGAGAAGCACTGAGTTAAAGGACAATCCACATGAAATCTGTAAAGGAAAAACTATACAAAACTCTTCCTTTTGAGTAGGGAGCATGAGTTTTTTCTCTTACAAACATTCATCCTGAGTTTATAAACTCCTAGAAACTTTCTTGCTTTATCATCTCTTAGGGTTGTTAATTAAATGTGAACAAACTGACTTCAGACATACTTGACATTAATAAACTTACAAAACTGTAATAATAAAGAAGAAAACAGGTAATTCATGGACCAAAGCTCTTTTGCCACCTTTTGCTGTTAAATGAAATCTTTTATTGATAGGGTGCTTAAAACTTTACCTAG
Organism: Mellivora capensis; assembly: GCA_004024625.1. Classification (NCBI taxonomy): domain Eukaryota; kingdom Metazoa; phylum Chordata; class Mammalia; order Carnivora; family Mustelidae; genus Mellivora; species Mellivora capensis. Next base: position 14,491 of record PISX010010184.1, read on the forward strand.
TGGTGGGTGTGCTGGTATATGATTAATAACCAAATGATTGTCCAATAGAGGGGAAAGCTCAGATTCGAAGCATTTGGTGATTTCTGGTGTGAATAGTCCAACTGTGGTCAATTTAAAGCCGCTAACACAAGGTCACAGAACCCAGATTTGGGAAGAAATCGTGCACAAGCAGCTCTAACTTGTGAGTATGAGGTAGTTCTGGTGTTCGGCTATACCTACACACAGAGCTGGCCACTTAGCTCTCCCTAGAACCTCAAGCCTTCAAAACCCCATTGGAAAACTTCAGGAAGAAAACTGAAAGGAAATCAAGGCAACCAAGCTTCAAACAGCTTTTGCCTCATTCTTGCAATTCCTTTCCTTGGCTCCAACACCTGGTCTGCTTGCCCCACTTGGCTTGTCCTTGAATCTTCTACTTTGATTCCCATCCTGTTACCAGCAACTTTCTGATGTGCTTGATTCTCTGCCCGTGGCTCTGAACTGTGCCAGTGTGACCTACTGCTCATGATCAGAATCTAAAGTGTTGTGGCTTGTAAATTTTTAACTAATGGTAAAGCGTACAAGCTCACCAATGATTTCTTTTTCTGTATGTATTAAAGCATTTCAGACTTCTATTCAAAATCCATTCTACAAATATTTAGTGAACCTTTTCTGTTTCTACCACTTGAAAAGGAGAAAGGAGACTGAGTAACAGTGGGGATGCTGTAGGTTCTGGTGTATTTTTACTCATTAAGTGAGGTACAGGAAGGACGGCAGGACTCTCTGTCAGCATCATGGGTACCTTGCTCTCCATTCTCCTGTGTGAAAGGAAAGAAGCTCCCTATTCCAGTGTGTTCCCTGAGGCCCAGTTATCTGTTACTGTCCCACATCCAGGGGACAAAATACCTAAAACAGACCCTCAATCTTAATTTCTTTAGGAATTCCTCCTTTACAGTGATGGAGCTAATCAAAGACAAATGGGCCCTGGGCTTTGTGATGAATTTTTAGGGTGGTCAGTTGAAGGCAGACATGGCCTGGAGAGGCAGATCTTCACAAAGGGTTTCACATGAGCTGCTTGAGCCTTATGACCACTCTTGCCTCCCACCAATACTTTCTAAAAGTGACAGATTGTCAGTGTGCCTGGGTGGCTCAGTCAGGTAGCATCTGCCTTTGGCTTGGAATATGATCCCAGGGTCCTGGGATCTAGCCTCACACCGGGCTCCCTGCTCAGCGTGGAGTCTGCTTCTCTGTCTCCCTCAGCCTGCCACTCCCCCTGCTTTTGCTCTCTCTCCCTCTTTCTCTGTCAAATAAATAAATAAATAAAATCTTTTAAAAAATAATATAAAAAAATAAAAGTGACACATTCTCACATCAAGCAACCTATGGAATTCATTTGTATGCACTGAAGACATAAGCAGTGAACGGCTGTTGGCTACAAGAGAAAGATGAAATTAGATATAATACAGGGAGACCCACACCTAGCTGATCACGCCCCCCCTCAATTCTGGAGTTCTGCGTCAATATGTTAGTCTATTAGCTCACTTTTTAATCTGCTTTGTAGCCCTCAATATTTTTTTCTGAGTATCAGTCTACTCTAGACAGCAACCACAACACATTTTTATGTTTTAAATACATACTGACACTGTCTTCTGTTTAGAGTTTCTGTCAGTTTACAAAAAATAAGATGTTAATGTCAGATTCAAGATATAGCAATTGTGTTTATTTTGTAAAAATAAGAACACACAACTAGCAGAATTGTATTTTAGCTGAATAAAATATGCTTTTAGCTCCCAAATGCAAACTAGATAATCTTATGTAAGAAAGTTATCAAACACATATTAATATTCAAAATGTAATTTGTGAGAGCATAAATTTTGAGACATCCCCACAGATTCAAAATTCCTATAAAACTGCAATTGTATAATTGTACTTATGATCTCACATGAAAAAAAATAACTATCTTAATAAAATCATCATGTACATAGAGGTAACTCAAAAACATCTGCTGAATAAACAGTGACCTTGCATTTATAATAAGAGTACCATGGTTTTTCTGGTGATGACTAATGAAAGTTCAGCACAAGTCAATGACATTGCTCTGTATACTATTCTGTATGAGTAATTTAAATTTATCTTAGTGGAAATAGGGATGAAAAGTACCTACCAACACTTCCACCTAGAATCTTACCTCTCAAAATCTTAAATGTTCTCTTATGTTGCTAGTATCTCTTCTTTGGACTTATTTACTACTGCATCTTCAATGATGCTATGATACAACTGAAATAATTCTTAGGTGTGTAAGTATTTAGTTAATATATTTTGAAGAACACTTGGGCAAAGTCCAGATAAACACTTAAATTTCAATGCTTATAATTACCCTTAGAGCTGAGGAATGTATTTTCATTATAAAATACTGAGGTTTAATAACATAATTATTGGACAAAACCCAAAACAAACACCTAGAAAAATATACAACAGCGAACTATATTTTTATGTATGGCTAATTTATTTTGAAAGAACTTCCTAAAAACCTCATTAAGTTGTTTTAATTTGAATGTCTAAAATTAACCTTAGGATAAAAGAATACATTTTATTTATAAATATGAAAGAAGAATGAATATTGTAGCTGCTGGAGTAAAAGCAAGTTAGAAGCCTGCAGAAAGTATAAAAAACCATTAATTACGGTCTCAAAAGAATGTGACTTAATTTAATTTACCTAAATACTGTATATTTTAAACTTGTGCTTCAGGGAGACTTTTAACATTAAAAGAGTAATTTTATAAATCACAGAAGAAACTGCAGTGGTACTTACAAAAAGCATTAAGGTAGCATTATTTTTTAAAATTTTTTTATTAACATTATTTAAAGAATTCATTACCACGATTTGTCTTAGCAGAATTTTGAAATCATTTGGTCCCCCCATAGCTTTGAAATCTTGGTCTTACATGGGCAAACTTAGAAGAGGAATGTGTTAGAGCCAAAGGGTACCAATGTAGGAACTCAAGGTACTATCCATTAACCACGTAACTATACAAGATACTAAAAGAAAACGAAAGGTGAATTTTTCGGATTATTTATTCTAGAACCCTCTCTTCATGTTAAACCATCTACAAAGTAACTACTAATGGTATCACCATTAGACACAGAGAAGGGGAAACCACTGCATCCTCTCCAACACTCGTGATCGCTCTGCCTTTTATCAACATCTGAGTTCTCCCAGGGCAGGAGGATCCCAGCCAGCCACAGAAGCTCTCCGATACAGAGGAGGCTTCTGCACCAAACCCTAGCTGTTCTCTGTCCCTGTAGTGATATTTTCCCACTGGAAGCAAGTTAACCAGTGGCAGCTTCTCATAAACTCTGAAAAATGCTCTATTTGACCAGGCACAGTGGAAAGAGGTTGTGGGTTAAATACAACCCTGGGATAAAGCAATGAGACAGCACTATAGAAACCAGAATTTGCCAACATCACAATAAAGGCCAGGTCTCTAGGGCCAAAAAGAGCATTTGGAGATGGGTTTATATTCTCTTCCTTCCCAGTTGAAGGAGAATAAATAGTAAACTTTGACTTTGAAGCTATTCCATTTCTTACACTTTAAAACGTTTGCTTCCTTTGTCTTAATTCCTATACATTTTTCTCCACATTTTATTATGCCAGTTTTCTTTCTGTAACTTTTGTCTAGATCTTAGGTCTCAGAAGAACCTTACACTTTGAAAAATCACTGAGGATCATGAAGAGCTACTGCATATGTGTGTCCCATGTATCCATATTTACCACATTCAAAATTAAAACTGAGAATTTTTTAAAAACACAAGTATGCCCAAGCACACATTCGACTGGCTGCTAGAGTGATGCCATTACACATTATGTAGCCTCGGAGGGCTCCACCGTATACTCGTGAGAGAAAGAAAGTGAAAAACACAAAAATCATCTGGTGTTGCCACGAAGTGTTGCCCTGTGGATCCCTGAAAAGGGACTTCCTTCCAGGAGTCCATGGATAACAAATTAGAAGCTACTGCCCAAATAAATAGAAGGCAAAAATTAGAATTATTTTATCTTTCTCATATCAATTTCTACTCTTCCTCTAAATACTGAAAAAGAACAATGAAGTGGAACTTCACTGCTTGATTTCGCAATTATCATGTCATAGTACTCAAGACCATATAGTACTGGGTACTTATTAGAAGAGGACTAACCATACCAGCTATTGGTGAAGATGTGGGGAAACTGGAACATCTCACACTGTTAGTAAGAATGTAAAATGATACAACCACCCAGGAAAACAGTTGGCAGTTTCTTAAAAAAATTAAACATATACCTAACATATGGTATGGCTATCCTGCTCCTAGGTCTTTTTTTTTTTTTTTTAAGATTTTTTTATTTATTTGAGAGAGAGAGAGAGCAAGAGAGCACAAGTAGGGAGAGAGACAGGGGGAGAGGGAGTAACAGGCTCCCCATTAAGCAGGATCCTGGGATCATGATCCGAGCCAAAGGCAGATGCTTAACTGACTGAGCCACCCAGGCACCCCTCCTAGTTCTTTATGTAAGAAAGACGAATGTGTATGTCCAAACAAAATTCGTACATGAAAATCATAGCACTTTTATTTGTAACAGTCAAAACTGGAAACAACCAAATGTCCATTTTGGTTTACACATTGATAAGTAAATTTGGTATATCCATACACTAGACATACTACTCTACAATAAAAATGAGTAAACTATTGATATATACAACTACACAGTTGAGTTTCAGAATAAATTTACTCAATGAAAGAAGCCAGTCAAAAATAGTACATTAAGAGAATGAAAAGCCAAATCAGAAAATATAAAATCTTCGCAAAATGCAGTTCATATAAGAATCTGTAACCAAAATCTTAAAATTCAACAATAAGTAAAAAAATACAGCTCAGTTTTAAAAATGGGCAAAAGATACAAACAACTCACCAAAGAAGATATAGATGGAAAATAAGCATACGAAAATATGCTCAATGTCATTCATATGTCATTAAGGAATCACAAATTAAAATGACAATGAGCTATTACTCTACACTTATTAGAATGGCCAAAATCCAAAACACTAACACCACCAAATACTGGAAAGGATGTAGAGCAACAGGGAGTATTATCCATCGCTGGTGGGAAAGCAAAATGGTATAGCTACTTTGGGAGACAGGTCATCTGTTCCTTATAAAACTAAACATATGATCTAGCAATCATGCTTCCTGCCATTTACTCAAAGAAGTTGAAAACTTATGTCCACACAAATACCTGCACGTGAATGTTTATAACAGCTTTATTCATAATCAATCAAACACAGAAGCAATCAAGATGATTGTAAGTAGGGGCGCCTGGGTGGCTCAGTGGGTTAAAGATGATTGTAAGTAAGTAAATGAATAATAAAACTGGGTGGTACATCCATATACAGTGATTAAAAAAAAAAAAGCTATCAAGCCATGAAAAAACATGGAGGAATCTTAAGTGCATATTGCTAAGTGAAAGAAGCCAATCTGAAAAGACTACAGACTGTATAATAACAACTATATGACCTTCTGGGAAAGGCAAAACTGTGGAGATAGTAAAAGTAGCAGTGGTTATCAGGGAAAGGGAGGGAGGGTAGGAGGTGGAGCACTGGGGATTTTTAGGGCAGTAAAACTATTATTCTGTATGATATTGTAATGGTGGATACATATCATTATACATTTGTCAAGACCTATATAATGTACAACACAAAGAGTAAACCCTAATGTAAACTATGGGCTTTCATTAATAATAATGCCTTAATATTGGCTATTAATTATAACAAATGTGCCACACCAATACAAGATGGCAAAAAGAGGGGAAATTAGGTGGGGCAGGGTGGGGGCTGAGTGGATAAATGGAAACTCTTGTACACTTTTGCTCATTGTTTTCTTAAACCTAAAACCTCTCAAAAAGTATTAATTTTTAGAAGGAAATATTATATTATTCCATTAACATAAAGTTCTAGAATATGAAAAATCATGTACATGGCAGAAAGTGGAGCAGTGGTTGCCTGGAGATGAAGAGGAAGAAAGGTAGGGTTTACCAAAGAGTGCAAGGAGATCTTTGAGGGTAATGGATAGCTTCATTATTTTGACTGTGACGATGATTTCTTGGGGAAGCAGATATGCCAAATGTCTCAGATTTTATACTTTGAATATGTATAGCCTATTTATGTTAATTTGCTCTTCTAACCATTTCCCAGATGTTGCTAATGCTGCTGGTCAGGACCACACTTTAACACCACTCAGAGACAATGACACAGAGATTAAAGAGAGGGCAATTTTTCCCACCTTGGGCTATACTTTGGAATCACCTGGAGAGGTTTAAAAACAGAGATTCTGAAGTCAGTTTGAGGTGAAGCTTGCCTTGGGGATTTTTAAAAGCTTCATGAGTGATTCTCACTTAGTTAAGATGGAAAGCAATTAGGATAGAGATACCTTAACAACAAAAACAAAAAACAACAACAACAACAAAAAGAGTTCACATCTGGCCTCCTTGTAATAGCAACCTCCCAAGAATAACTGAAAACTAAGGGCTATTATGATTCAACCAACAGTGTACACTTGAAAATTCTATTAGTTTTATTTGTATCACATATAGAATTTTTGGTGCATCTACTTAAAAGTATAAGTTGTTAATTAATCGAGTATTGGGAGAAAAAGATGAGATTTCTTTTGCTTGGGAAATAGCTACAGTTTAATATTTAACTCATCATTAAAACATAATCTCAGAAAAAAAAATATTCTCATGTCTTCTCCTTTCTGTGAGTTAGTTGCTAAGTCATATGAGGTCACCAAAAATAATACAAGGTGACTGCTGATCTGTTTCAGATTTAGTTATTTGAGGGATGGGCTGCGTAAATGTATAGTTCATTTGTACTGAATAAATTTCTTCCCTCCCCATAAAACTTCTTTAAAATTCAGTTCTATCACATCTCTTTCATGATGCATGTATTACTGGATTCTTCTAGTGTTCACCTCCCATTGATAGATAAGAACCAGTGCAGGGAGACACACAGTGCTTGGGGAAAGGGCCTGCACCCCAAATCCTCGAAGAATTCATTTATTCTTCTATCTCCCATCCATAGGTACAAACTAAGCGTGGGAATGAGAAAAGCAAGCTGTGGTATTTACTATTCAAGTCAGCCTCAAAACCTCTCTACCACATAACCCGTTTTTAGTTCTGTAAGGATTATTTCTCACTTGCTGTTCTGAAAGGTGGTTTGGCCACATTTTTTTTTTTTTCAATTGTGTTATGTCAGTCACCATACAAAACATCATTAGTTTCAGATGTAGTGTTCCAAGATTGGTCACATCTTATAGAGAGGACCATCAGATCTTCAACCAATGGCCTTAATTAACCTGGCTGTAGGGACTTTCCTGGGTAAATTTTTGGCTGGCTACTAATATCACTTTTGATATACTAAACAGAATTTTATCAGCTATCTGAATCCTAATCATTTGTGGTTTACACTAACCAAGGGCTATTGTTGGACCTAACTAAATTCTTCAATTAATGCAACCCAGGTCTTTTCAAGTCAAGCCTAAAGGCAAAGGTAATTTTATAAAATAGTGTGTGTATAATTGATTAAACAAATATGTCACTAGTCCAGCAAACAACAGGAAGCTTGGTACAAGAGTATTTCAAGGCATTTGCTATGTTAATGTGATTCTAAATTTAGATGCAGAAAAATTGAAATTATATGGAATTCACATTAGCATTTATATTCTGGTGTCAAGGAGCTGTATTATTATTTATTTATTTATTTTAATTTCATTTCTTTTCAGCGTAACAGAATTCATAGTTTTATACCACACCCAGTGCTCCATGCAATGCGTGCCCTCCATAATACCCACCACCTGGCTCCCCCAACCTCCCACCCCCTGCCCCTTCAAAACCCTCAGGTTGTTTTTCAGAGTCCATAGTCTCTCATGGTTCATCTCCCCCTCCAATTTCCCTCAACTCCCTTCTCCTCTCCATCTCTCCATGTCCTCCGTGTTATTTGTTATGCTCCGCAAATAAGTGAAACCATAGGAGCTGTATTATTTTGTATAAACAAATTACTGGAGTCAATTTTCAATGAAAACAGAAAGTTCTTTTCGTGATCATTGAATTAATATCTTTATAAAAAATAATAAAATTTAATGATCTCAACAGCCAACTTTGGCAATCCTAGAACTACATGCTTAAGTTCCAAGAAGGCTCTAACTCATCCATTCTACTTTTTAAAGTTGTTCCAACTAAATGCCACAGTGATGAGGTAGACAGTGTATGGAAGGGGCCTCCATGAACACAAGCCAAAATTATACCCAGAGCTGGTACTATGAGCATATTCTTGATCTCATCTTCTCAAGAGTATGGCAGTTTTTTCTATCAGAGAGCTTTGTTCCTACTTCTCCTCTACGTCACACATTTCACCCTTTTAATCTGTGTATCAGTCCCCACCAGGGCTGCAAAGCGATAGGTTTCAGATGAGCTATGTCATACAATTGGCTGTAAGAGTCTAAGTGGTAAAGATAAGAAAAAAGACATAGTTAAGGGAATCCAGATTCTCGTCTATTCCTACCCTTTGGAACTGATTCCACCTCATCACCAAATAAAGATGATAATGTCAGCTTCAATTCACTTCCTAGATTCATTACTCTGACCTTCTTAGGGACAGACATTAAAGAGCGGTTATGGACTTCCATGTCTGACAAGAATAGAAAGTCACAAGATAAATTTGCCCCCACTCTAACCAAACAAGGAGCCGGATAAAATATAAAAACAATGATTTTTTCCCCCAAAGCTTAAAAAAGAAGTGAAGTCACAAATAATAATGATTCAAAAAAAAAAAAAAAAGAAAACAAAACTCTACTGAACTAAGTTCAAGATATGACAAGCCTTTCACAGAAGAGAAGGAAATCATGTCTGCTTTCTTCTATAGTTGAGTAGTAGAAGAAAGAAGAAGCCATCTTAAGTGTAGGTGAGAAGAAAGCTGCTAAACTTTCTGCAGATTTGAAGGCTGTCTGTGGACTGGCATGACTCTTTAGGCTGGGAGCCTCAGATGAAAGGGGAGACTGGACAGCCCTGCCAAATCTTTTCCACGAGCCTCTCTAAGTTTTCATGACAGAGGCTGGGAGCAGGGCAGGAGAACTGAGAGGATGATAGCAAAGTCTTAGGGCGGCCCAGGAGATGGGAGGGAAATGTTTCAGGCAAACTGGGCCTCACAACTGAGTGCCACAGCTGTCTACCACTAGCACAAAAACTGGAGAGCTGAGAGACCCCCTTTCCAAGCTTTCTCAATCCACTAGGACTGCTTAAATCTGAAGGCATTTTCAGAAGGACTTAAAGGCACTCCATGCTGACACTAGACCCTCCATAAATAATGGGCAGTGGCTGTCTGCTGCTGAAAGACACTAAAACAGACTCCCTTGGGGTAAAGATGCACTGGGGCCTGGTGACATATGAAGAGTAGTGGAGAAAATGGAGAAAATCCCACAACTACACCCAATTTTAACTATATATTACTAAGGATTTGGGGGAACACAATTGGTGAGAAAGACCCTCACAAACACACACACAAACTACACATACACGTGACCTGCTAAATTCTGACAGAACAAAACTGAGACAAATTTGTGGTGAATAACAAAACCCAGACACAGCTCAACTGATGACGAAACGGACTCACACCATTGCCTCACCTCCACATGCCCATGTGTACACCACAGCTTGACAAACGATGAGGCATGGCACTCTTTCTGGGATTAAGCATTTTCCTCAGTTTCTACTTTTCTACACAGTGTTCAGAATGCAGTAACAGTTATGAGAGTCATGAAAAGGCAAGAAACTGTAAACCATCAACAAAAGAAAAAAATATTTAATAGAACCAGACTGAAAATAGCTCATATGCTGGAATTATCAAATAAGAACTTTAAAAGAACCATGATACAAATGTTAAAGTATGTAAGGGGAAAGGTAGGACAACATGCATGCACAGATGGGAAAATTAAAAGATGAAAACTATAAAAATGAGCCTAATACAAATGTTAGAAATGAAAAATATATAACTTGAAAAAATTATTTCGATGAGATTAGCAGCAGACTAGACATAGCAGAGGAAAAAAAAATATGTGAACTTGAAAACTCTTCAAGAGGAATTGCCAAATACAAAGAGAAAAAAAGACTAAAAACTAAAAACAGAGTATTGGAGACCTGTGAGACAGTGTCAAACAATTTAACATATGTGTAAACTGGAGTCTCAGAAGGAGAAAAGGGAAGGAATGAAACAAAAAATATATACTTTAAAATATAATAATGAAGAATTTTCTAAAACTAATGCAAGATATCAAAACCCACAGATACAAGAAGCTCAGTGATACCAGGCAGAATAAATACAAAGTAAATCACACAGAGGGAAAGTAAACTGAGATGAAAGTCAACATCATGGAAAATCTAGAAAGTGATCAGAGAAGCAAAGACATAATAAATATAGACAACAATGATAAAAGTAATGGCTGATTTCTCATTAGAAACTACTGAGGCAAGAAGATAATGAGAAGACATCTTTTAAATCCTGAAAGAAAAAAATGTCAACCTAGAACTCTTTATCCAGAGAAAATATTTCAGGGGTGCCTGGGTTGCTCAGTTTGTTAGGCATCCAACTCTTGATTTCAGCTAAGGTCATGACATCAAGGTTGTGAAATCAAGCCCCATATGGGGCTCTGCACTGGGCATGGAGCCTGCTTCAGATTCTCTCTCTCCCTCTACTCCCAACCCCCCACCCCCACTCACATACACAATCTCTTTTTCAGGAAAAAAAAAAAATCTCAAAAATGAAGGAAACAGGAATGGAAACTGGTACAGCCACTATGGAAAGTGGTATGAAGGTTCCTCAGAAAATTAAAAGTAGAAATACCATATAATCCAGTATTCCATTTCTGAGTATGTAGTGGATGAAAACAAAAATGCTAACTCGAAAAGATATGTGTACCCCCATATTCATTATAGCATATTTATAGTAGCCAAGACAGGAAACCCAACTGCCACCAATGGATGAATGGATAAAGAAATTAGATTATTATTTAGCTATAAAAAGAAGGAAAACCTGTCATGTGCAACAACATGGATGGACCTCAAGGGCATATACTAACTGAAATAGGTCATACAGAGAAAGACAAATACCATATGATCCCATTTATGTGTAGAACTTTTAAAAAAGGCAACTCATAAATACAGAGAACAGTTTGGTAGTTGCTAGAGGCAGGGAGGTGTGCATGAAGGGCAAAATGGATGAAGCTGGTCAAAAGGTACAAACTTTCAGTTATCAAATAAGTCCCAGGGATGCAATGTACGGTATGATAACTATAGTTAATAATATCATGTTGTATATTTGAAAGTTGCTAATAGAGTAGATCTTAAAAGTTCTTGTCACAAGAAAAAAATTGTAACTATGTATGGTGATGGATGTTAACTAAACTTATTGTAGCTACTGTTTCATAATACATACATGTATCAAGTCCTTATATTATACACCTGAAACTAATCTCAATGATATCTCAATAAAAAAAAAATTTTACCAACAAAAGCAAACCAACTACTCAAGCACCATCTTTCCTACCAAGTTCTGACTTATATATTCTATTATAATTTTTAACATGTCATCAATAATGCCTTTAAAAATGAAGGAAAAATATAGATTTAACAGGCAAAACCTGAAGGAATTTATCTCCAGCAGATCTGCACTATAAGATTAAATCTTTAAGAAAAAACTATGAAGTATATAAAGTAAATTTATTAAAATTATTACAGGGTACATAGCATGTGTGACAACAAGAACACAAAGTATAGAAGTGTGGTAATTGGAAAGATACTATCATAAAAGTTCTTATATTCTTATATATCGATGACTTCCTGAAGATCTGGCAGGGGATAGATATCGAGACCAAGATGCACGTGCGCTTCCTTAACATGGAAACCATCGCCCTCTGCCACTGACCCGCCTGCCCCCCCAGAAGCCACACTGTGCCCACAGCCTCCCGTGGGGCCCGAACACAAAGTATAGGAGTGTGGTAATTGGAAAGATACTATCATAAAAGTTCTTATATTGTTTGTGGAGTAATACAATGCTTACTGAGTTAGACTGTGATAAGTTCAAGATACATACATTTTCATCTCTAGAGCACGGATTGGCAAACTTTACTTGTCAAGGGCCAAAGAGTAAATATTTTATTTAGTCTTTACAGGTCATATGATCTCTGTTACAACTACTAAATTCTACTATTGCAAAAGCAGCCATATATAATAAGTAAATGAATGAACGGGACTATGATCCAATAAAACTTTATTTACAAAAATAATCCTGGATTTGACCTGTAAGATGTGGCTTGCTGACTCTTGCTCCCAGACATCCACCAAAAAAGATACAAATAACTAAAAAATCAATAAAGAAATAAAAATGGAGTACAAAAAATTACTTGATTCATTCCTGAAGAATAGGGAAGTGGTAAAAAGCAAATGGGACAGGTGTAATTCAGATACCAAGATGACAGACTTAAACCAAAACATATTAATGAATACATTGAATTAAACTGGAATACACACCCCAATTGAAGCAGAGACTGACATACTGGATTATAAAACAAGACCCATATATATCTGGTTTATTAGAACACCCTTTAAATATAAAGATACAGATCAGTTTCAAAATGAAATAAAAAGATAAACTAAACAAGAACATATGAATAATAGTTTATATGAAGAACAGATAAATAGACATCAAAGAGTAGACAATTATTAGTGTAGGAATTTCTTAAAAAGTTAAATCTACATCTTTTCTATATATGTATATAATACATACAATTTTTCAAAATATTCTCTTATAATTGTATTTCTGTGATGTTGGTTGTGATTTCTCCTCACTCATTTGTACTTGTATTTATTTGGGTCCTTTCTCTTTTCTTTTTATTAAGTCTGGCTAGAGGTTTATCAATTTTATTAATTTTTTCAAAGAACAAGCTCCTGATTTCGTTTATTTGTTCTATTGGGTTATTTTTCGTTTCTATGTCATTACTTCTGCTCTAATCTTTATTATTTCCTTTCTTTTGCTGGGTTTAGGCCTCATTTGTTGTTCTTCTTCTAGCTCCTTTAGAAGTAAGGTTAGGTTGTTTATTTGAGATTTTTCTCGCTTCTTGAGATAGGCTTGTATTGCTATATACTTCCCTCTTAGGACAGCTTTTGCTGGGTCCCAAAGGTTTTAGACCATTGTGTTTTCATTTTCATTTGTTTCCATGTATTTTTCTCTTTCTTCTTTGATTTCTTGCTTTACCCATTCATTGTTTAGTAGCATGTTATTTACTATTCATGTCTTTATGATCTTTCCAGATTTTTTTCTTGTGGTTGACTCCTAGTTTCATAGTGTTGTACTCAGAAAAACTGCTGCCATGATTTCAATCGTTTTTTGTGTTTGTTGAGGCCTGTGTTATGAGTTAATATGTGATTTATTCTGGAGGATGTTCCATGTGCCCTAGAAAAGAATGTGCATTCTGGTGTTTTAGGATGGAATATTTTGAATATATCTATTAAGTACATCTGGTCCAGGGTTTCATTAAAGCCAATGTTTTTGTTGATTTTCTACATGTAAGTAGGGTGTTAAAGTCCCCTATTATTATTTTATTATTATCAATTAGTTCATTTACGCTTATAATTAATTGTTTCATATATTTGGGTATATCCATGTTGGGTACATAAATATTTACAATGGCCATATCTCCTGTTATATCTTGTTGGATTGTGCCCTTTATGATTATATAATGCTCTTTTTTGTCTCTTTTTACAGTTTTGGTTCTAAAGCCTAGTTTGTCCAATATAAATATTGTTACTCTGCCTTTCTTTTGACATCCATTGGTGTGATAAGTGTTTCTCCATCCCCTCACTTTCAATCTGCAGGTATCTTTAGGTCTAAAATGAGTCTCTTGTAGGTAACATAGATGGCCTTGTTTTTCTAATCCCTGACACCCTATGTATTTTGATTGGAACATTTGGTCCATTCACATTCAAAGTAATTATTAATAGATATGTACTTACTGTCTTTTTATTATTTGTTTTGTCATTGTTTCTGGAGATTTCCTCAGTCCTTTCTTGTCCTTGGAATTTGTGGTCTCTCCTCCTTTGCACTCAAAGAGTCCCCTTTAATATTCCTTGCAGGGCTGGTTTAGTGGTCATGAAAACCTTTAGGTTTTGTCTGGGGTACTCTATCTCTCCTTCTATTATGAATGATAACCTTGTTGGATAGAGTATGCTTGGCTACAGATTTTTTTCCCAATCAGTACTTTGAATTCATCATGCCATATCGAGCCACCTTCTGGCTTGCCAAGTTTCTGCTGAGAAGTCTCCAGGTAGATTTATGGGTTTTCCCTTGCAAATTAAGGACTTTTTGTCTTGCTGCTTTTAAGATTTGTTTTCTTTACCACTATATTTTGACAATTTAATTACAATATGTCTTGGTGTTATCCTGCTTTTGTTGATTTTGATGGGAGTCCTCTGTGCCTCCTAGATCTGGATGTCTGTTTCCTCTCTTAGATTAGGGAAGTTTTCTGCTATTATTTCTTGAAATAAATTTTTTGTTCCCTTTTCTCTCTTCTTTTTCTTCTAGAACTCCTACCATATGAATGCCACCCACGAATCTTACTCTTAGGTAGAAAAATGAGAACCTATGTCCACAAAAAACCTCATATACAAATCCTATATATATATACACACAAATCATAAGAACCCAAATATGGAAAAGCTCAAGTACCCATGAACAGGTAAACAGGCAATTAATGATATATTCATATTGTGGAATACTACTTAGTAATAATAAAGAACTAAAACTACTGGTATCCATGACAGCATGATCTTAACATTATTCTGAGTCTAAAAACAAAATAATATATATTGTACAATTTATATAAAGTTCTAGAATAGACAAAACTAACTTATTATAAAGAAATAAGATCAATGCTGTATTGGTAGGGTACTCGACTCAAGGAGCACAAAGAAACATTCTGGGGTGATGTAAATGTTTTCTATCTTGACAGAGAATGGGCCACATGGGTGTATCCATTTGTCAAAATTAACCAGCCTCATACTTAATATCTGTGCATATCCTAAAAATAAATTATAACCCAATAAACTTGACATTTGATTAGAAAAAGCATTTATACATGACTTTGAAAATCAGTAGGCATTTATGTTAATCAACTATAGCTATATAAATATTCATTTGCTATTAAACTGTTTTCAGGTCCAAGCCAAGAAGAATATTTGTTAATTAGGTTTTCTGCTGATATGGTCCTTAGATATTCCATTACCTGAAAACACTGGGATAAAATACATAGAAACATGAAGCATACAACAGATAGGCAACACAACATTTTCCTTCCCCCTTTCCTTAGATGGAATCTAAAGGCAACATCTCTTATCCAAAATTTCGCATGAGTATAACGCATACAGTTCCTTTCATATTTGAGTCACAAACAACCATTAGTCGACAAATGACCTTTTCTAATCCTCTTTCAGCAACCAATGTAACCACACCTCCAATGGATCTGACTTAGCACACATGTTGAAACTTGTGTGTCACCTACACAAAACCATGAAATGCAGTTCTCAAAAAGCTCAATGTGGGCTTTGGCAGAATAGTCAAAGCCAGACTGGACTAGACAACTTAGTGGAGCAATATCGAGAGAATCCTGTGATAAGTTAAAGATGATATCCTAACCTGGCCAGGCAGCATGTCAAAAGTAGAGATGACGAGAGGTGATGAGAATAGCATTAGACAATATAGTTGAGTTCAGTGACAAGGCATTAGGCCAGTTCAGAGATTAGAGGTAATAGTTAGAGTGAATCAGGCTCAGCACTTTAAAACCTAATCCAGATTAATGGGCCTGGGTAGAAAGGGAAGGCTGTGCAGAAAGGGAAGCCTGTGCATAAGAGAAGGCATCAAAGAGTCAAGCCAAATGACACAACTTACCCTAGAACAGAGCTTTAGTTTCTAGTAATTGGAAATTGGTTTCCATTATACATTAGAGTGTGTTCTTTTAATAGTTATTGTTGGGAGAAAGGGGAGTTTCCTATTTATATTTCAACGCATATAATTTAGGGGTTTCAGTGAAGGAAAGAATAGAATGTGATATTTGCGATTGAAATTAAATTTTAATAAAACCGTCTGAGTTCTGCTTAAAATGCTAACTTGCAACTTCTGCTTTTGATGAAGTAGAGTGAAGAACAAAGCTCCCAATGAGAACTGGGAAAGTCAGATAACAAACCAAAACATCTGTTTGAAGGTAAAAGGGCCTGCCAAGAAAAGCCAGGACTGCAGAAGCCAAGATAATGGAAAGAAAGATCATTGAGTTGAGCCCAACTTTCTGCACACTGTTTTTCCCCCTGGGTCATTTGCCAATTCCTGGTACAGAATGGGAAGCTAATAAGGCTGGCAGATGTCAGCTACTAAATAGCAGAGAAGCCACCAGAGCTTTTGACAATCTCATGGTGCTTGCCAAGACAAAAGTGACATTTGGAGCTGCCAAATTAGAAGAGGTTGAGAGGCCAGGCGTCTAAGGTAAAGTGATCCCAACTCTCAGCACAAGGTTTGCACTGGGGTATTTATGAATTCTTAAGTTGTGCTGGACAAAATACCAAGAAACCAAATAGAAAGGAAGAAAAGAACTGAAGAATATGGAGGAGTGATTAACAATCATACGCTAGAAGATAAAAATTGACTTTATAAATTACCAAGGAGGAAAAAAAAACAACAACAAACAAACCCTAAATATCTCAGGTTCTCAGGTGGAATACCTAAAGGGCTAAAAGATGGGAGGGTTTGAAGCGAAGGTAGACTGAGTCATATAAAACTACCACCCAGCCTTGAGCCTGTTCAGCCCCCTAGCTGAAGTGATTTCCCTCCACCCACGTCAAAGTGTCACCTGAGGAAAAGGATAATAAGTAACATGTTGAGTCTCCTTGCTATTTCAAACATGTACTAAATAGTCAACAAGCCATTACCAACTATTAAAATAACAAGACCAGGAGAAAAGCAAAAAGACAACAGACACAGAAACAGATATGAACATCAGAAGACACAGATAGGATGCCAAATAGCTGTCAAGGAAATCAATGTTAAGTTCAAAAATTTCCCTGGAGAACTGGACTCGGTGAAAAAGAAACCAACAGAAATCTAAACACAGATACGAAAATAGTGATGCACCTACAACTCAAGGAACACCAAGGACTGTCAACAACCACCAGAAGCTAGGAGACTTTTTTATGTCAAGCCTTCAAAATAAAAAATGTATTTTATGTGTAAAGCACATCTCAATTCAAGTAAAAATTCATTTTTTCCCAACTACACTAGACATACTTCAATTACCCAATGACCACATGTAGTTATGGACTACCACAGAATGTATCAGATAGGACAACTCCACACCACAAAAAAATCAAAGTAAAGCAAAGGTACATCCAGAAACAGGCACAGCTTTCACAGACATATTCCTGAACAAAAAGATTCAAAAGAGGACGTGCTGAGGATTCCTTTTATATATCTCAAGAAAAGGCAAATCTGACTGACGGTCCTACAAGTCAAAATAGTGATTCTCTTATGTGGGAATGGTTTTGACAGGCGAGAACACGAGGGAACATTTCTGGAGTGATACTCTATATCTTGATCTGGGAAGTGCTGTGTATGTAAGTAAAAATCAAAAAGTTGTCTATTTAAGAGGAGTGTGCCATCTGCAATTGGGCGTAATACATATTATATCCTGTGGTGTGCTGGCTAGCTGGACTTCAAGGGGAAGGGAGTGGAGAAGACAGAAGAATTTGTGGTTTGTAGAATCTGCTGTTTTTGTTGTGCACATATTCTGATCAGGTCCAATTTGAAGCCTCCAACATGACATCACTGAATACAAACATGGGAGAGATACGAAATATCAGCTCCTACAAGTTGGTACAATCCAGTTCCCACACGTCTACCTTAACACAAAAGTACAATAAATAAATACATGAAGAACTTGGAATTTGAACAAAGCAGTCAGCAGAGAGTCCGCTCTTTTGATGACTACCTCAACCCTGCAGAAATAATCGTGAGGAAGAGGAGGGAATCTTCTTCACCAGACTTCCAAAGTGTTCCCAGAGAACACGGGTAAAGAGGTTACTGAGACAGGCACAGGTAGGCTCCCTCAGCCTCTACTCCTGGGCCCTCCCCCATAGGCCCTCCCGCTCAGCAGCGCTTGCTCTCAGCACCCCCAAACAGAGCTGAAGGATGATGACCGCATGCACTCCGAATGGAACTTTCTCTTCTTATGCAGTGTATATGCCAAATATGCTGTCAAACTCTGGAAATAATGCACTTTAAAATAATGAAGTGTATTAGACAACAATAGCAAAGGCAATATTGAAGTGTCAAATAAAAAATGTACAACAGTAAAATAAGGTAGATGCTCCCTGGTGCCTGGCTTGTTCATGGGGGAATATATATTAAAACACAAATAAACTGTATGTGCTTCACTGGGTCTCTAAATTTTTACATGTTTGCTGTGCAAGAAAATTCATGCTGAGAGTCACCGTTTGCATTTCCTAACCTTTGTTAGGACTCTATGGCCTCAGTGACACAGTGCTGCAACCATGTGAAATTAATTTCCTGGTTGCATTAACTCAAAGAGATGCTGTCCTTTAAAGGTTATCAATTAATGAAAATTCTAATTCAATGTAAACATGGGGCCATAAAAGGCCTGGATACTGTACAAGGTGGCCTATTCTGGAGGGCAGTATGACATTTGCCCCAAGGCCTAGTACGACATACAAGAAAATGACAACAGTGGTAACAAGACCTTTTACTATTATCTAATGCCATAAAGCAGTGCCACTCAAGGGAAAAAAAATTCTGATTCCAATAGTATAGTGGTTAAGAGGCAAGGCCCTGGCATGATCAACCTGAGGTTGCATTCCCCATGTGCCAGTGACCGAGCTGCATAAACTTGAGCAAGTTTCTAAACTTCATTGTGTCTCAGGTTCTTTATTTAAAATGGGGATTACAATAGTAATTATCTTACACATATCTATATAATCTTAAAAGTAAATTATTATGTAAAAGTACTTTGATACATATTTCTAAAACTCATTCTAGAATGCTATAAATATATACATTTCTACTCCCTCAAGTAAGTTATCATAAGTACTCATCTAAATAATTACTTTTTTTATGGATTTTATTTAATTATTTGACAATTAATCACAGATCACAAGTAGGCAGAGAGGCAAGCAGAGAAAGAGGAGGAAGCAGGCTCCCTGCTGAGCAGAGAGCCCGATGAGATCTGGGGCTTGATCCTAGGACCCTGGGATCATGACCTGAGCTGAAGGCAGAGGCTTTAACCCACCGAGCCACCCAGGCACCCCTAAATATTTACTTTTAATTGTAGCTTTTTATCCATCCTTATTACAAAAGAATTTCAGGTAGCCTTTGAAGCTATATACAAGATAAAAAAGATAAGTAAGTATAAAAAATATGATCAAATGAAACTACGAATAAGAAAAATAAGATGAGGACAGGTAGGATATTAACATAAATACCGTGAGATTCTTTATAGCTGTACATTTTACTGTGTAAGAAGCCATATTCAAACTTTATAAATATCCAAATACTTGATTAAGCAAACTGATGACATGAATGAATCATCTCCAATTCCTTTTGAAAGTTGGTGTAGTATGCATAATAAATGAGTTAATGACAGCAATGAAAAGTCATGTTGATAATCCATGACATGGACGTGAATAATTAGATGATGACTGTATTAGTAAAATGAGAATGATTTTCACTCAGATGGGCATAAAACTATAAAGTCAATGAGTCTTCAACCCCAAAAGGAGAATTACTATTCAAATAATTATTACAATCTCTATTCCTTTGCTTTTTCTTATCAGAAAATTTTAATAAATATCTATGTCCTCTTGTACCCCAAATATTCATTATACATTTTCTTACTATATATATACTTCTAAAATTAGTAGTTTAGCCTATTTGTAGGGCACAATTCCATTTCTAAAAAATTAAGTGGGCTTAGACCCAAGACAATGCTTGTATACAAGAAGAAGATGGTAACCTCTAGCACCAATCACTAACAATGATGAAACAGACCAACAAAACCAACAGTCTTTCAGCATCTCTGGAGATGTCCCTCCAATACAGTAGCCACTAGTCATAAATGGCTAGTGAAATTTAAATGCAAACTAAAGCAAGTAAAATAAAATCGAAAAACCAGTTCCTCAACTGGAGTAGCTGTATTTCAAGAGCTCAGTAGCCGTACTTGCCTGGTACAACCACATTGGATAGTGCAGATATGGAACATTCCTATCACCACAGAAAGTTCTATTGTACAGTAGGACTTGTAGAATGTAAGTCTTCTTTTACCAATGAAAAGATAACACATTTGCAAGTATATATGTAAGCTGATGGACCAGAGATCAAAATGTATCTTCCAATAAAATCATGAGCACAAATGATTTCTAGGTGAGTTCATGACAGTCTATGCAGCCTTCAATTAACTGAAATCCTGCAAACTGACAGTGCAACATAATCATAAAATATTCTATTGTACACCTGTGAGTAAAAAAAACATGGAACACAATAGCAGTGCCTGAGAAATGGTGTTTCATTTCCTATGAATGCTGTCATTAAGGGATAACAAGTTTCGTTAGATAAGCTGATGTCCGTCTAAATAAGGAATCCGGGGACAATTGGGTAAACATATTCTCACCTTCTCATCAATATTAGAGGTGGCTAATAAGTCATTCTATGTTACAATTTGTCTTTTGAATCACAACAGAGGGCCTCTTTTCCTTGATATAAAAATCACTGCCACTAGACTTAGGTATTTGTAGTTTGTCTTCCGAAATTGAATTTTAAAAGAGGAAGTGTGGGGGGATAAACAATCTTTCATCAATTAAATAAACAAGGGTTTATTTATAACAAGGGAAGGTTAAAGGGTTGCGGCTAACATTAGTTTGTGCTAAACAGTTTACACATACACATTTTCTCATTAAAAGTGCCTGTGAGAACAAGTGAGAAAATAAAAGAGATAAAGGACAAACTGAACTTCACACAGAAAATGACAGAAGAAATAAATTAAAGGATGAGATTAGGGAAAATAAAAAGGTGTGAAGGACCAGGCATAATATAAAACTTTGCTACTTAAAGTGTGGTCTATGGTCTGGTAGCACTGACAACACCTGACAGCATGATGGGAAAGCAAATTCTCAGGCCCCACCTGAGACCTCCTGGGTTATAACCTGCATTCCAGCAAGATCTCTAAATGATCCACATGCACACTGATGTTTGACATATGGACAATACATAGGAAACCTCTGAAACAAGCCAATTTTATTGCTTGGTAGGATGGTGTCAGACATTGTCACCAGCCCATCCATCAACCATTCCCAAACCTTCTATCTCTTGTCTGCTTTCTACTAATGAAACTACAAAAGTCAGATTACCTTCCTTCCTTTCTTGCAGCAAAAAGTACCAACAACCACCAGGGGGACAATGAGGCACAATGAAATATTTACTGACTGGCATTTAGTAAAGTTTTTCCTACCTGATAAAAGCCGAGATAGTGAAGTGAGATTTTTTTGCAACTTGCTAACTTTCCTCAGTTAAGATTGCCACTGTGAAGATCTGATGCTTAGAATTGGGATGCATATTTCAGGATTAATAAAAGACATCATCAACTTACTAAGAATAACTAAGTGGAGTTAGAAAGAGCCTGGGTCCTTGATGACATCACTGAGCCATTGCACCAACCAAACTGGCCACCTTTGGACTTCTTGTGTTTTGAGAGATCATTCAATATCCTTTTCTCTAAGTCACTGCTCCATTACTTGCATCTATGGCCCCCTGTCCCAGCAGTGCTTGAGGAAGAAAGAAAAAGGGAAGGAACTAGTTATTCTCTAAATAGAAAATTCATACATCAGGTATTCAAAACTCCAGAAGGACTCAGAAATTTTTAGTCTCACTGTAGATCTGATTAAACCAGTGATTTCAAATTTCAAAAGGTTTTGTATGTGTCTGTGTGTGCACGCTTTTTCTCCCATAAGGAAGTAAACACGATAGTAGTAAGTCTATAATTCACTTTCTGTTTCATAGACATAACTGAATGTGAATCACACTTAAATTTTAGTCTTATATTTTAAAAACTATTTAAGTCAATAATTAAAAATGACAAGCTCTGCTACTTTTTAGTCAGGCAGGTTACTTTCAAACTTATTTACCTCAGATTGTGTGTCATTAAACATTCACTGTACCTCTCAAAACCTGCTAAAATACAGAATTTCGGTCCACAGGGAGTAGATATCAAAGAGATGCATGAAGTAAACAGGTTATATTTTCCCAAAAGTTCTCATGATTAAAAACTTTAATCAAAAAGCATTTCCTCCTATTCTCTTTCTCTTCCTCTGAATCAACAGTTTAATTTGCAAAAGGAATGGAAATTTCGGCATCTATTTCTGTTTGGAATTGAAATTTTCCATGACACTTCAATCTTATCCTACCAGTATAAGACAGTGCTGTTGCTGCCACTGTTGCATCAAAGAGAAAGCGAAATAAAGGCATGAATTACCAGCATTTGCAAGGATTAAGGTTTAAATCTTCTAGTTATTGAGTATAATGAAAGAATATATTGTAACACTTGTGCATGAAAATCTTTTGTGAATGTATCAATGCATTTCTTTCTTTACCATCCTTCTTTACCATCATAATAGCAATATAGAAAATCTTTTGATCAGGGTGAACTTTCACAGACATCACTAATCAATTTTGTTCATGTTACAGAAAGGTTAAAATAAAAGGTTTGTACTTACTGTTTATGGATCCTAGGACTTGCCTTGCAGAGACGTGTGAGTATTGTTCCTGGATATTGAGGTTTTTTTTTTTAATTGTTTTTAGTTCAGACTGTGTTTTTCTTTTGGATGAGGCTGGTTTGTCATTAGTTTCTTCTCTCCACAGATTATAAGATAATAAGCAACAAATAGTTTAGATTTTCAGTTTTACTCCTTTGAAATAATATTTTTTACAATACGCTCAATATATGCACAGCAAAGTAGTTCTAAATTATAATGTGCATATAAATCCTATGGGGATCTTACTGAGGTGCAGATTCTAATTCAGTAGATCTGGGGTTGGGCCTGAGATTCTGTAGTTCTCATCGGCTCCCAGGTGATTCTAGTGCTGCTGGTCCACACAACATTCCGTGAGTAGCAGGGTCTAATATCTCACAGTTCACAAAGTGCTTTAACTTACATAAACTCATATAATTCTCACCCATTCCCACATTGATGAGTAAGAAAAATTAAGTTTCTGGAAGCCTCACAGTCTTCCTCAAGACCGTAAGTAATAAAGTCGACACTTCAACCTTACAATCTGGCAAAATCTAATGTGCTTTCTACTTCAGAATAGGGCCTTTCCTTCTAACTCTTTCAGATGAGACATCTAGTCCTTTGGGACAAATAGGAACAAATTCTGCAGGTCATCAGTCCATTCAGACTAATTACATCAACCAGTTTCACAGAATAGTATAGAAAGATCAATCTAGCTTACTTACATATCAGAATACAGTGTAACTTGGACTTTAATTAGATATTACAATGTTATACAAAAAGAAATGTCCATTTAAATATGTGCCATTAGCATGCCAGTTCTCTATAAAGCAGAAGTTAATTTATCTTCAGATGGGGGAAGAAGGAGTGATAAGCAGATTGTTTCTAATTTCAGAAGATGCTGCTTCTGGTCTAGGGAAAGATATCATTAGGATTTCATTCTCTTCACTCTGTTGTCCTCCCTTCCTTTCTCCTCATCTCCCCTCTCCTCCTTCCCCCACTGCCTACCATCTATAAAATCCGTTAGGATCTGATTTCATTTTTGTGATTCAACTAACTGAAAAAGCTAAAATCCCTATGAGAGTCTGAGAGCAGCAGAAAATCTGATTATTTGGAGTGCTGTTGGCTAGCTCATGGCATCCATATTTAAGGAAGCATCCTGCAACAATCATCCAGAATGAGCATATGGCAGACCTCTGTATGCAGCCATTATTATTCAGTCATTGTTCATTATGTTTGAATTAACAGTGACAGCACACATCATACTTATTAGATGATGTTTCTATTTAATTCCCTATTATCTATTAAAAACTCTCTGCTCTTGCAGAGAGAAAACACAAAAAAGTCATGCACAAAGACTCAAGGACCACCCACGATTACTCTTCCTAACCTTTCCAAAATATAGTTCTAAGCAGTTTACTTTAAAAAGCAACACCACCAAATTAGTACAGTAACATCATACGTCTTGTTCTGACCAGAGTTTAATAGGAGAAAATGGATTGATACTTTTTTACTGATTTGTGAGCCAAATTACATTCATTCTTGGGAGAGCAGAGAGGTAGGAGTGGCCCTCAAGTGCAGAGTGGCCTGGTGGAAAGATGGCTTCAATATACTCTGGGATGATATTAATACATAACCTAGACCAATACGATCATTTCCTGATTCTACAGAGCGACCATTTTGTTAATCGTTCTAGCATCCAGGAGACTGGAAAGAAGGGCCGGCACAGAACTGCTTAAAGACCATTGGCCCTGTACCACATACTTCAAATATTGTTGAACTGATATGATGTAGGAAGGTGGTGAAAATTTAACGGCAAGATGACCGTTCAAGAGTTATCTGAGACTAAGGTCTCAGTCCTCTGGGTTAATTCAAACCAGGAATATAAAGGGCTTTCTAATGGAGTTTTCTGAGCTCTTAAACCTTAATGCTACCTACTAATCTTTCATCCCAAGCGACCACCATGTTGTTGGGATACAACTGGCACTGGGATCACCAAAAGTGGGCTCCAGTGTCTTTTTTTTTCCTCCTTGAAAGTCTCAGTATTCTTCTAGAATTAGAAGTCATCCGCGGATGCAGCCACAGCTGTAACCACTGCTGGGTATTTCATTCCCATTCAGAGACTTTCCCCCCTTTCCCCACTTTGATTTGATTAGGGAAAAACCATGCTTGCAGATCTAATACTTGTGCTCACAATGTTACAGAATGAGAATCAAGAACTATAATCTTCAAGGCTTTCCAAAGTTCTATTTGAAACTATCATAACAAAATAAGATTAAAATACTCATTTTTGTCATTTTTCTGATTTCTGGAGCTTATGAGAAAATGGCCATCTCTTTATGAAGGTGAGCAAAATAATACAATGAATCACAGGGCGACTTGGGCAGAACATATAGATATACCCCTAACTTAACAGTGACAAAATGAGCTCATTCCATTTAGATTTCATTAACTCTAAGTGAATCTAGTTTTCAGGACTGATTATTTGTTATTGAAAACAGAATTACAAAACTTTTCCTCAGCAGAAAAACTGAGGCAAAGATTTAATAGTAGCCTAAAGACTAAAGATTCATTTACTGAGTGCATTTTATTTAAATTAAAGTAGTATATAATCTAGTCAATGTTCAGGTTCACTTGTAAACAAATGACTACCCTCCTTCTAACAATAATAATGTAACAATAACACCCTCCATGTGTTAAAATCTTGTATACTTTTCAAACACTTTCCATATGGATTAAGCCACTTTGGATTCAATAAACACCTATAAAAGTTACATTTGATTCAATGGTGAATCCCCCACCCCAAATATGGTGAAATCCTAACCCCCAGCACTTCAGAATGTGACCTTATGGGACACCTGGGTAGCTCAGTTGATTAAGCGGCTGCCTTTGGCTCAGGTCATGATCCCAGCGTCCTGGGATTGAGTCCCACATCGGGCTTCTTGCTCAGCAGGGAGCCTGCTTCTCCCTCTGCCTCTGCCTGCCTGTGCATGTGCGCGCGCTCTCTCTCGCGCGCTCTCTCTCTCTGACAAATAAATAAATAAATCTTTAAAAAAAAAAAAAAAAAAAAGAATGTGACCTTATTTGGAAATAGGGTCTTCACCGAGAAAATCAAGTTGAAATGAGGTCTTTAAGGTAGGTCCTAATCCAACATGACCGTATCCTTATTAAAAAGGGGAAACTTAGATACAGACAGGCACTGAGAAAAGACGATGTAAAGAACACAGTGAAAAGATGGCCCTCTACAAGTAAGGAGTACCTGAGGCTACCAGAAGGTAGGTTTCTTCTACTCACTTGAGGTCAATCATTTTCACTTTTTTTTTTCCCCTTTAATATGCTTCTCTTGGAGTGTTTGACATGGATGTTGACTGGCCTGCTTCCTAGATGCTATGGTTATAAGAATGCTGAATTTCTGAATTTACATAATGAGTGTTCAGATAATGTGACTGGATAACAGGGGAAAATAATTTCAGAAGCAAATTCCTTCTAAGTGGGTATAAATGTGCTAGTTCATTCAGCATATATTTATTGTATATTTGTTATGTGTCTGGTATAGTACAAGATGTGAGGATCTTATATAACACACACAATTAAAATAAGATATAATTATAACCAGATCTGGCAAAAGAATAACAACAGTGTCCTTACCACTCCTTCTGGGTAGAGCCAGAAGAATGAAGAAGGAAGAATCTTCACCCTCATCCTTAAAGCTTGAGCTAAGATTTATACTGCAGGGGAAGAATTTGGCATATTCTCCCTAAAAACATAGATGTTTCTGTTGGGTTTAATAATAATATTAACTAAGCTAGCATTGTACAATTAATTGATAATCGAATTGAATGATATTATTAATGATTTTCATTAATTTTTATCCTAATTTTGTGTACCAGAATTACTACATTAAGAATTTGACAAGTACTTTCTCCTTTGGCCTTTAAGACTAAAGTCTACTGGATAGATGCTACAATAATCCCATGTTACTGATGAAGAAACTAATGCACACAGAAGCAAGTTACTTATTTTAAGAGGTCCCAGAAATAATAACATGTAGAATCCAATTCCAAAATGAACAGACAACAAAAACAAAGAAGACTCACAGATCCACTAACTAGGTTAAACTTCAGGTAAATACCTGCCTTCCCATTTCATGGAATAATACCTGTGATTCATACTTATGCAAAATCCACACCCCCCCTCTATTTTACAAACAAATTCTAAGTCCCAAAGAGTTACAGTGTTGCAAGAAAAGGAAAAATGCAATAAAAACTCCAGATGACAGGGTATGTAGATCCCTCAGAATGTGAATTTCTTTTGATAAGTCACTCCAAAAACAAATTAGTATTTCAATAAGAGGAAAAATATGTATATATGATCACTGGTGTAAAGAAAATAACAGATGGCAAATGGAATCTTTAAAAATCCAATGCTGGTGAATAAGACACATGAGATTGGAAAACAATTTTTTGTTTCAACCCTCAGCAATTTTCCTCCTGAATAAAAATTCTCTTTTCAACTATAGGGTTTATATTAAATTTACCATTAAAATGTCAAAAAAAAAAAAAAAAAGGAAAACCATGGCATTATTGAATGACAAAAGTGGAAGCGACCTTAGAGGCTATGTTGAACCCTCATACAGAGGCTAAAACTTCAGCTCAGAGAATTTAAAGTTAGTAACAATAGTAGATGGCAATTCTGTAACAAAGATGCATTCGTGGTTAAGATGAGGATTTTTAACAGTGTTAGCCCAAATTATTCTCTTTTTTTTCTTCATGTATCCTTCTCTATGTGAGGTCTGAGATGTTCATGAGTTCAAGTAGTTCATAACTCTATTAAGAACATTGAGTACTAATATATTTTTAAAGTTGAACCATCTGCCTCGCATCACCAATAAGATTCTTCTTCATTTTGGCAATGAAGCCTTTCCAGGGCCTTTCACATACGCACCAGATGCCAATACAGCATTTTTCCCTCATAATCTTAAAAACTGAGGCAATGATAATGACTCCATGTCTTTTTCCAGAGCACACGGGCAGGACACTATTAATTAAGCTGAGACCACCTCACTGACTTCTGGTCCATGATGGGTACCTTGAAGAAATAAATTTTTTTTTTTTTAGATTTCATTTATTTATTTGACAGAGAGAAATCACAGTAGACAGAGAGGCAGGCAGAGAGAGAGAGAGAGAGGGAAGCAGGCTCCCTGCTGAGCAGAGAGCCCAATGCGGGACTCGATCCCAGGACCCTGAGATCATGATCTAAGCCGAAGGCAGTGGCTTAACCCACTGAGCCACCCAGGCACCCAAGAGAGATTATTTTAAAGCACTATTCATGTTCCCCCAGTCTCTCTTCTCCTTCAGTGGTTATATTGGGAGTCCTTTGTTCCACATGACATAGCCTTTATATGCAAACATTTTAGGTCACTGAGCCAGCACTTGAAAGAGCTACTGAGGAGAGCAGTCAGCTTTTATTATGTGGAGCCACAGATATTTTAGTGTTTGTCACCATAGCACAGCCTAACCTATCCTGACTAATGTGGGAAAAAACTTTCTGTGTATGACAATTCATAAAGCTATGTTTGTTTGTTTTTTAGTACTCTGTGTGTCCTACAACATACTCACATGGAATATTCCATGTAATGAGGGTTTTAATGTCAAATAAAGTATCTCAACAAGGAGCTAAAATAACTAGCTTAATTTTCTCTTTCTTTGGGTGTCTCACTTCCATCTTTCTTATTGTCCACCTACCCTAACAACCAATCTGTATCTCTCTAAGACATCAGCACCATGTTGACAGCTACTACATACTTGGCCATCCTTCTCCATCGTTTCAATACTCTGCCAATCACAGGGTCCGTGTTTTTGATGTCTGATTCCTTTTCGTCTGGTGGTCTCAAATGTACATTACTGACTTGATCCATCCGACATCTACAGAGTTAACAACTCTAGCTTCCCAGGATGTTATACCATAGATCGAAATTGGAATATATAACCCTGAATATAAGGATGAAGATATAGAATCAAATATCCTTTAGTTGGCATATCTTTCTGTATCTCCCTAGGTGTGGGCACCAAAACAGCCAACAAATATCATTCACGTTTGTTGGTTAAATAGAACCACTGGAAAATAGAATTTTATTGTACCTTCACCCTTTCCCTTGATAGGTAGGTTTTTTATGAATGTGATATTCATCATCACAGGAGATTCCATTAATTCCAAAATGTCAAAAGCAATAGATCACCTAAAACCTTTTCTTTTGTATAGAAAATATTAAGATCTCATGAGACTTTAAGGAGAGAATTCCCTTAAATTGGAATAGAATATTAGATCAAGGACTCATTTCTCCTATTCCATTTATAATGTCCTTGCTGTGTGGTATGAAACAGAGTTCTTAATGGCAATGGGGAAGGTGAGGGGCTGATCTAGGAGCAATTAATTGAGAGTAGATGGATTTTGGAAGAGCCTGCTATGCTGAAGCTGACAGGAATCACTAATTCAATAAAACCTCACAACATTTGGAGACAAATATTTATATTCTCTATATTTTCTTATTCTAAAGTGATACCGTCACTACGTGGGAAAAGGGGATGAGAACATTTGTAGCAAGAAGGCACCAAGAAACAGCCCAATGCTAGAGAGAAACATGTGAAAAGAACATCTGCTTTCCCATAAAAAAAAATACAGAATATATATTATCTGTGATGATATGCAAAGCATTAACTGAAGGAAAAGAAGCTTTCCTGCAGAGAAAGGTGAGAGGAGAAGGCAAACCTGAAAGAATTCTCACAAAAATAAAAAATTATACCCCAAAACTATGTGCGAAAAGGAGCATGGTCGCTAAAGGAAACTGCAGTGACTCATTACAGCAACAGCAAAGAGTGCAGCAGCTGACCTCCTTCATTTAGAACTTACTGGTTCTTAGTCAACAGTTTTAACCCATCATCTTAAGACAATAATCACCTACACTGTCTCTTGATCTTTCCTTCAAATTCTGATGAAGAGCTCTTCTTCTCCAAAAAAAAAAAAAAAAAAAAACCTTCTCTGGTGAATATTTATCATACCTTATAGATGCCAGAAGCTTTGAATACCCTTGCTGGTTTGGGAAATTCCTCACATTGTCAATCCTAGTCGAAAATCAGAGGTCACTTTTGTATAAAAGTCTCAATTTCACAGCTTCCCTCAAAGATGAACTAAGAGCATACCCATCAAAGCCAAACACTGAATTAGAAGCTGGTAACACAAAGAAGGAGGCTTTGACCCAAATTCCTTCTGGCTTAAGTTACTCCCAGTTTCTAGGGACAGCAGTGAACAGAAGTTCTGTGCCGGTGTCTCATGTCCAGTATTAAAGTGTCTACCATGGTGTCTCCCCTTCACAGTTCTGATTGGTGATTTGAGACACTGGTCATTTTTATGTGATCCTGGCACCTCCTTCTCTAGCTTCCTAGAAATTATGACCTAATTATTATACTACACTTACTTTTTGCTTAAAACACTGAGGATTGATATGTCTTGTTGAGAACCAAAACCCTGTGGGGGACACTGTCCGTTCTCTGCTCAGATTACCTTCACCAGTGCTGTGATTCCTTCTCCTTGCTTCTGTGTACTTTTATTTCTAAAGGCAACTCTTGCAACTTTCTTTGGAAAGACTACTTCTGACTATAAAGTTGCTTTGTACACAGGTAAAAAGAGCTGGTAGTGCCTGGAAACTGATGCTCCCGTAGGCAATATTTGGCAAATGACTGACAGGTGTAGGAATATGAAAACTACTGTCTTAGTTTGCTAGGGTTGTCATAACAAAGTGTCACAGACTGAATGGCTTCAATAGCAGGAATTTATTTTCTCAGAATTCTGGAGGCTAGGAATTTAAATCAAGGTGTCCATAGGGTTGGTTCTTCTAAGCTGATGTCCGTGGCTTATCTCCTCCCTGTGTCTTCATTTCCCTGTGTGTGTTTCTGTGTCCTAATCTCATTTTATAAGGACACAAGTCATAATGGATCAGGACCTGCCCTTATGACCTCATTTTAACCTAATTACCTCTTCAAAGACACTATCTCCAAACACAGTCACTTTCTGAGGTAAAGGTTAGGACTTGAACATATAAATTTTCAGGGTGTGACACAATGTAGCCCATAACAATGACCTCACTTGTCCCAAGGAGATACAAACAATAAGACATGACTTACATTTCAGAGACCCTCTGCAGGATAGGGCTGAGGCTGGAACTTGGTCTAACATCACACTCTTTCTTGGGCTTCCTTCCCTTGCCTGGCCTGCTTCACTCACTTTTTAGTGGTTTCTCCTGCGATTTCCTTAATAAATTACTGGCATACAAGTTCTCATCTCAGGTTCTGCTTCCTGTGAAACTGATCTATTACATAATCCTGATTAATACCCCTCTTTTGCTCAGACAATATCCCACCTGAAAAACTTTCAGGAGGATATGCAAGGCATCAGGAGGTGATGTCGATAGGAATGGAGAAGTAAAGACTTCCCAAAACTCACTCTTCTATAAAAGCAATGAGAGCACTGGAAAAAAATTGTAAAAATATCACCTCTCTCATAACTCTGGAAATTAAACAAAAGCTTGCAACAGGGGTACGTGGGTGGCCCAGTCAGTTAAGCGTGGTCATGGTCATGATCCCAGGGTCATGGGATTGAGCCCTGCATTGCTTTGCCCTCTCTCTCTCTCTCTCTGTCAAATAAATAAATGAAATCTTTAAAAAAAAAAAAAAGAAAGAAAAAGAAAGCTTGCAACAGTCTAGGGAACATAGATTCAAGAAAAAAATGGCTGAATCTTAGTAGGAAGAGAGAAGTTGTAGCATTTTAAGGTGGTCTGTTTCTATCCCTCTCTTCCAACTCTACAATAGCTTTAAACATCAACAGCCTTACAATCCCATTGAAACTTGTATCTCAACAGCTCCTGGAAGTAACAGAACAGAGTTGGAGATACCCTAAAACCCAATCCCAGAGAACTGTCATTATTTGATGCATCTGTCCATTCCCTGGAAAGCCACTCTCATTTGACCTACCTCTGAGTTTACCCAGTGCAAACAATTTGTCAATACATCATAATTAAACGATCAAATCTGAAGACAAAAGAAAATCTTGAAAAGGCAAGAGATAACTCTTCACATACAAGAGATCCTTAATAAGACTAATAACTAATTTCTCATCAAAAATCAAGGAGGCCATAAGGCAGCGAGACGATTTATTCCAAGTGCTGAAAGACTGTCAACCAAGAATAGAGCCAGTAGTTCTATACACACAAGAATTCTATATTCAGAAAATTATCCTTCAAAAATAAAGGAGAAACTAAGACATGCCAAGGTAAGCACCAATAGAGAAAACTTGTCATTAGTAGACTGGCAGAGAAATAAATACTAAAGGGTGTCCTTCTCAGTGAAATGAAAGAACACAACATGGTAACTTATGTCCACATGAAGAAATAAAGAGTACCAGTAAACTGCATAGAATAATTACAAATCTAAACAATGTAAAAAGATATAATTTGTATGACATTAATACACCAGGAATGATGAAGTGGGTTGAGCTACATAGGAGCAAAGATTTTTGTACAATTGAACTTGTTTGTATTAATCTGACTAGATTGTTGTAAATTAATCTGTTAATTGTAATTTATAGGGCAACCATTAAGAAAATAATAAATACATAAAATAAATGACAAGGAAATTAAAATGATACATTAGAAAAATCTAACACAATAAAATATTAAAAGAGAAAATGCAGAATAACAAGACGTGAGACATATGTAAAACAAAGAGCAAAATGGATAATATAAATCTTACCTCATTATTAATTCATTAAATGTAAATGAAATGAATATTCTACTTAAAAAGCACAGCTTGGTAGAATGGATTTTTTTTAAAGGAAAAACACATCATCTGACTACATACAAATCAAAACCACAGTGACAGTGAGATAGCACTTCACACTCACTCACATGGTTATAATAAAAAAGACTAATAATAACAAGTGTTGTAAGTGATATGGAGAAATTGGAGTCTTAATACAATGCTGGTGGTAATGTTAAAGTGGGATAGCTGTTTTGAAAAACAGATCAGCAGTTCCTCATAAAGTTAAATGTAGAGTTACTATTTGACCCAGGATTCCATTCCTAGGTATGTACCCAAGAAAATTAAAACCATAAGTGCAATTAAAACTCAACAATAAGAAAACAAACAATCCAATTAAAAACTGGGCAAAAGATTTGAACAGACACCTCACTAAAGAAAATTTACAAGTGGTAAACAACCATATAGGAGGAAGTTCAACATCACATAGCATTAGGGAATTGCAAACTACAATATTAGTGAGATTCTATCCCACACCTATTAGAACAGCTAAAATCAAAATATGGGCAGAAATGCTTCTGAGGATATAGCCACAGGAACTGTCATTCTTTGCTGATAGGAATAGAAAATGATACAGCTATTTTGGAAAGGCATTTAGCAGTTTCTTACAAACCTAAATCTAGTCTTAGTATATGATCTAGCAATCACACTCTCAGGTATTTATCCAAATGAGTTGAAAACCTAAGTCTACATAAAAACCCACACCTGAATCGTTACAGCAGCTTATTCCTAATTGCCAAAATTGGAAGTAACCAAGATGTTCTTCAATAAGTGAATTAACTGTGGTACAGCTATACAAAGAAATATTATTCAGTGATAGAAGGAAATGAGCTATCAAGTCGTGAAAAGACATGGAGGAAACTTAAATGTATATTGCTAAGTGAAAGAAGCCAGTCTGAAAATGCTACAGACGGTATGGTTCCAACTATATGATAGTCTAGAAAAGGCAAAACCATGAAGAGACGAGCCAGGGGTTTAGGGGACAAGAAGGAAAGAATGAGAAAGAAGAGGGGAAAGAGAAGGAGGGACGGAGATGGAGCACAGCTACTATTTTGTATGTACTGTTAAAGTGTAGGGACGCCTGGGTGGCTCAGTTGGTTAAGCAGCTGCCTTCGACTCAGGTCATGATCCCGGCATCCTGGGATCGAGTCCCACATTGGGCTCCTTGCTCGGCGGGGAGCCTGCTTCTTCCTCTGCCTGCCACTCTGTCTGCCTGTGCTTGCTCTCTCTCTCTCCCTCTCTCTCTGACAAATAAATAAATTAAAAAAAAAATTTAAAGTCTATACATGACATTGTACATTTAACAAAATCTATAGAATGTACAACAAAAAGAATAAACCCTAACATAAATTAGGTTCTATAGTTTATAATAATAATCTATCGGGGCACCTGGATGGTGCAAGTTATTTAAAGGTCAAACTCTTGGTTTTGGCTCAGGTCATGATCTCAGGGTCGTGGGATCTAGTCCCATGTAGGGCTTTGTGCTCAGTGAAGAGTCCATTCATCTCTCTTCCTCCCTTTTGCATCTCCCCTTGCTTTCTCTATCTCAGAATGAATAAAAATCTTTAAAAAACAATAATCTACCATGGTTGGCTCATCAGTTGTAACCAATATACCATACCAATGTAAAATGGTAATAATAAGGAAAACTGTGAGTGGTGGTGAGTGGAAGGGGTTGGGGACAGGGAATATGTAGGAACTCTCTGCACTTTTAGTTCAACTTTTCTATAAACCTTAAACTTTCAAAAAAAAAATAAAGTCTATTAATTTTTAAAATGGTCACACAAAAACTTGTATATGTTTCCACAGTAGCATTCTTCATAACAGCCACAAAGTGAAAACAACCCAAATGTCCATCAACTGATGAAGGAACAAAGAGTGGTATATCCATATAATAGAATATTGTTCATAAGACAGAATGGAATAGTGATATATGTTACGACTTAAATGAACCTGGAATACATCATGTTGAAAGAAGCCAGACACAAAAGGGCACATATTTTACAATCCCTTTATATGAAATTTCTAGAATAGGCAAATCCATAGAGATAAAAAGGATATTAGTGGATGCCAAGGATAGGGGGAAGGGTAATGAGAATGACTGCCAATGCTGAGGGTTTCTTTGGTGATTATGAAAAGAAATTAGGTCATATTGATAGTTGTACAAGTATATGAATATACTGACATTCATTGAATTGTATACTTCAAAGGATCCATTTCATAATATGTGAATAACATAGCAATTAAAAAATATGAAGCATGAAGTCACCTTGTCCTCGACAGGAAGAAAGTATATGTAGAAAACAGTATTGTTCAAAGGTCCAAAATACCATTGTGCTAA
Organism: Mellivora capensis; assembly: GCA_004024625.1. Lineage (NCBI taxonomy): Eukaryota > Metazoa > Chordata > Mammalia > Carnivora > Mustelidae > Mellivora > Mellivora capensis. The sequence continues at coordinate 49,583 of PISX010010184.1, forward strand.
ATCATACAATGATATAATCAAGTGTTTTCAACCTGACAAGTAAGATCATTGTGTTTTCTTATCATCAGTGATTACATTACGCACCCCCCCACCCACCACACTTAAATCTAACCCATTCATTTTGGAGACTTAAAAAGAACTTGAAACAACTTTAGCTAATCACGAGTGGGCCTATAGCACTATCTTCTTACATGAATGACATCCACGATATTCTAAGGTATTATTTGTTCTTCATTGTCTCTTCAAGTTAAGCTGTCTTTATTAGAGGGCTATTGTTTTGAGCTTTAAGTGTTTTTTGGGAGACACTGAATTGTACCTCCCCTCTGCCAAGATACACACATGTGCATGCCTCTAGCATCTTCTTATTTCTCAGTTCTATGGCTAAAATGTAGGAAACTCAACAAATGTAGGCAAGGCCTGGTATTCATTGAACTTAACTCCATGTCAACAATTGCACACATTTATCCACACAGACTTCCCAAAAGTTTAAAAAACAAAATTCCCTCTTGCAAAATATGCCACATCAGATCAAAGTGGGTCAGAGAGCCTTGAAATATCGGAATGAACTGTATTTGCATTTTTCTCACTTTATCACTATTTCAACCCTATGATGTAAATTTGAACGGTATTTTAATCTCCACTTAAAAAATAAAGACTAGGGGCTCCTGGGTGGATCAGTCAGTTAAGCATCCAAATCTTGATTTCAGCTCAGGTCATGATATCAGGTTCTGAGAGTGAGACCTACATTGAGCTCCATTCTGGGCATAAAGCCTGCTTGAGATTCTCTCTCTCTCTTCCTTTGCTCTCCCCAACCCTCACTAGCACTAGTGCACCCACTCTCTCAAAAAAAAATTGAGGGGCACCTGGGTGGCTCAGTGGGTTAAGCTACTGCCTTCGGCTCAGGTCATGATCTCAGGGCCCTGGGATCGAATCCCACATCAGGCTCTCTGCTCAGCAGGGAGCCTGCCTCTCTCTCTCTCTCTCTCTCTCTCTGCCTGCCTCTCTGTCTACTTGTGATCTCTCTCTATCAAATAAATAAATAAAATCTTTTAACAAAAAATAAAATCTAAAAAAAAATTGAGACTTAGACACCAAGAAGGCACATTATTTGCAGAGGTTGCATTATTAATTTGTGGTAGCCAAGAAAGTATTAAACCATATCCTGATTCTCTCATATGTTTATTGAAAAGAGCATACCCTCTTTGCTTGCATTGTGCTAGCAGCCCATTGAAGAAGCAAGGAAAATTATTCTGACTTTGTAGTTAAAATGCCTGAGAGAATTTAAAAATAGGTGATTGGGTTTTGCTATTCTATAACTTAATTTGGAAAGAGGAATGAAAGAAGTTGTGCAGAGAATGGGATGCAAGTCTTTAATGGCATATTTGTTTAAAATATTGTAGAGGGAATTACCCATGAGTCGCTTATTGAAATCAAATAAATTTCTTTAAATCACTCTCTTTTTTTTTCATTAACAAATTCTGTATTGGGAATGATTTTGTAATCTCCACAAAGTAATAAAATGCAGTCTATCAATCTGTCTTTGTGAAGTCAATAGCACCCTAAACTCAGCCCTCCTCCCTCCAGCATGCACATGCATACGCATGCGTGCACACACAAACTCACACAATGTCCTTATTTTATGGCCTGAAGTATTTTCTCTTCCAGCATGTGCTTTGCAAAAAAAAAGAAGAAGAAGTAGCAATGCCTCAGTAGCATTAAGGAGGACTCTTGAGGCACTTTTGCAATAAATTCAATATCTACTCCTGTTAGAGAAAATTGCCATAAACTACCAGGTATCACATTTTGGCTAAGCCATCAGTCAGCCACCTTTTATGGAGGTATATTTACTATCTAGTACATTTCTTGAAATTGCCTAGGTTGCTTATAAATGTCAAACAAGGTTCACATGCTTACCTGTGTTTCTTTTTAGCAACTGACAGCAAAATGCCCTCTCAGTGGGGTACATGTAATTTAGCCAAGAAAGTAAAACTAAGAACCAAGATGTTTTTGACCCCACTGCAGTAGTACTGCTGAGCAAGGAAATCTCCACTTGCTGTCCCTTGGAAACAGCACCAGAAGAGACCATGGAACACATCTCTATGATGCAACCAGCTGTGCATGGAATCAACCCTTAATTAAACAGTACTAAAGATTAATAAAACTAGGGTAACCCCAGCCATTGTAATTTCAGTGGAATTGAAAGGTAAACTCTGCCAATATTTAAGCCATTTTCTTTTGCTTTCATCAAATGTTCTCCTTCTCTAAGATTATACCACTAAGGCAGCCTAAGTTCCCATTCTTATGAGAAGAGAAGATTGGGTACGAAAGCAATCAAGAATGTCTTTAAAGCACAGGAGAGTACCTATAAAATTTTTATATCGTTCCCCCTTCTTAAAAAAAGAATTGGATTTGGGCCTCTATTTCCTCATCGATAAAATACTATGAATGCCCAATTCATAAAGCTGTTGTAAGGACTGGATAAACAATGTACACAAAATGCCTAACAAAGTCTTCTAAGATGGCACCAAAAGCCTACATGGAAACACCATCTCAACTCATCTCTATAGACTGTAAAATGAGAAAGATGAGTTTCTAAGAGGTCTCGTGTTCCATCACTCAAGAATTCCATAAATCTGTTACAGAAAGGAAATACTGTTTGATTCCCCCCCATCTCTCATGCATGCTACGTTTTTCCTTTCCTTCTTGCTTGCTTTGACACTACCACAATACCCTACCTTACCCCATCACCACCATTAAAAAAAGAAGAAGCAAAAGGAAAGTTTTGTGACAAGTGCCTTTACTTTTGGCAAAGTTTAACATGGACTTAGTCATCTAATGTGGGTTATTTTGGCTTGATACTCTATTTTTTCTGTCAGTCAATAAAAAAAGGTACCACTCACCACACCACCAACTACAGCATATGTGAGTGGACTCTCACATGGAAACAGAGGACTCCTTTTGTGGAATTTTAGAAAAAGCTATTAGCTATATAGGATTTCACTAATATTTTTGGCATTTCAACATAGAACTCCAAATCTTAGGCATATGGAATCTCTAAGAGTTCTATTAAATGTCAGTGAACTGAAATATTTTATTGTTAAAGGGCCATTTTTCTTAGATACACTGAAAAGGAAAATTTTTTTAAAAAAGAAGGAAATGATGAAAAATGCTGAGTCATTGTAGAAGACAGAAGGGAAAAGAAAAAATGCAGAGACCTTGATAGATATGCATACTTCCAATTCTGGCTAAATTTAGGGGGAAGAAATGAATTGTAAAACCAAGATATGTGATCCAATTCCCAGAGAACTCCTTTTCATTACCAGCAAAGGAAAACCAGCATTCATTTAAGTATGTTCTCTCACATAGGTGAGCTAGAATCAAATCTTTGGGGGACTGAACCCCAACCTTTGAGAGAGTGGTGTCCCACCCAGGTTCTGAGTGCCGTGTAACTTTGGAGAAATTCTTTAACCTCTGAATCAAAGCAACATACAGCAAAATACAGGATGCCTAGTTATATCTGAATTTCAGATAATAAATTTTGCATATGTAAAACTAAGTTTTGAGGTTGTTTTGTTTTGTTTTGTATTTGATCATTAAAGTGATTTGGGAGAAGAATGGCGAGTGAAAAAAAAGAAGAGGCTTAAGTCAAACTATCTGAGTTCTTCCTTCCAATTCTCAAGTCTATCTTATACATTTACTTGGTACAAGGCACTAAGCAGCTCATGGTGAATAAAAGCAGACATTAAGCTATGAAAAAATAAATACACCAGTAAAATTAAAGGTGTAGTTCTCATGAGGGCAGTGGAAAAATGTCTGACTAGGAGAACCATGGCAGGTGCTAACTGAAGTTGTGCATGTGATGGACTGAAGGATGACAGGTGGGAGAAGATGGAAGACAAGGTGCCCAGGCTTGGTCTTGAGGAATCCCAAACCCTAATTATCTAATCAAGGAGGACAAGCCTCCAAGGAAAATAAAGGCTGGAGAAGAAGGAGGGATCTAGGATATAAATATTGTTGAGAGCAGAATAAGGACTTTCAAATAGGCAGTCATGGTTAACACTGAGAAATGCTGCTGACAGGTCAACTAATACCAGCACTGAGAGGTGTCATTCCACTCCATGACAAGGATGCCACCAGCACCTGAATGAGGGTTGTAACAACAGGCTAGGGTGGGGGGGTGTGGGCAGGGACATATTTACCTCTATTAGCTTTGCAACTGTGAACTAATAATCTTGAGACCAATTTTAACCTTAGTTTCTCTAGCTGTAAAATGGAAGCTAATCACATCTACTTCAGAGGGAATTCCAAAGTCTTTAACAGAGTATATGTCCACTAAATAGTTCCCGGCATGTTCAGGTTTCATCCGAGAAAACTGTGCTTTCACGGCACTAATTCAGATTTAACTTGCCCTCAAATTTTTCTTGGTGAGGTTAATCTGAATAACAACCACGAAATTTATTCTTATAGTCAATTACACTAGAACAGCTTTTAGGTAACAATCTACATAAAAATGTAGATATGCAAGCAAATAAAATAAAAATAAAATGCCATTGAGTAGGTAATTCAGGAGAATTACATAACAGACTTCATGAACCCGTCTTAGTGTTAACAGCAGTTTTCATCACTTTATTTTTCCTCCCCATCGCAGTCTGAATCAAACTTGCAACTCCCAAGATGACACCTCACTACTCCATCCTTTTGCAAGAATGAAAGTGAACAAAAACCTCACTTAGATTCCTACCTATAGACATTCTCCAACAAATAAACACCATCTACCAAGCTACAAGGGGTTCCTCTCCTGCTCCTCTTTATCTGCAGAAACAGGAGTCAGCAATAGTTGTGACCCCAGGTCTGTTATGCCCCAAGCACAGAGTTATAGGCTTTACACACATCGTCTGATCTAAGCATCCAGCAATTCCGCCAGGTAATTATGACTGGCCCCAACAGATAGGACTGAGAATCCCTGAGGTTAAATAATGTACAAGGCTGGTACATGGTGGAACCAGGCTCTGAAATCAGATTTCTCTGATTCTAAAACCCTAACACTTTTCATTACACTATTTTTTTCCAAGCTCAATGGTGTAACAATATTTGGGAGGGGGAGGAAAGAAGGAGGAGTCCAACAATAATATTCACAGTAAAGGAGATAACATCCTCCTATGTTATCTGTACATAGTGTTGTCAGATTTGGCAATAAAAATAGAGGACACCCAGTTAAATTTGAATTCGAGACGAATAACCTTTTTTAAATTATTCTTTGTAATAAGTTTTTGGCAAAATATATATGTCCCAAGCAATATTTGGGAAACATCTACACTAAAATATTATTTGTTGTTTCTCTGAAATTCAAATGTAACTGGGCAACCTGTATTTTCTCTGGCAACCATATCTGCAGATATTTTTAAAATAATAATAAAATTATCTACAACTTGGTGTGTTTTTATTATCACCACACACCAGCAATTCCAAACAATGTCAGTGACAGAATACTTCTCTGATGAATGGACTTCTCCCGACCACCCTCACCCTACACAGGTTGATTCATCACCACCCAAACTATTCTACAGAATGTCAACACACCATGAGATATTAAAAAGTCTGATGGATAGAAGCGCCTGGGTGGCTCAGTGGGTTAAGCGTCCGCCTTTGGCTCAGGTCATGATCCCACGGTCCTGGGATCGAGCCCTGCATCAAGAGAGCCTGCTTCCCCTTCCCCCTCTGCCTGCCTCTCTGCCTACTTGTGATCTCTCTCTCTCTGTCAAATAAATAAATAAAATCTTTAAAAAATAAAAAAAGTCTGATGGATAATCTGCAAAGATCGCCACCATTCATTCCTTCCATCCTTCTAAGCTCATGTAGTTCCATCAGGAGGTTAGGTCTAATTTCCCTCTCCTTGAATCTAGGTTGGTCTTCAACCTTGTTTGACCAAGAAACTGTGGCAGAAGTAGTATTCTGGAACTTCCAGGTCTAAAATATTAGAAGCCTTGCAGCTTCCCCCTGGGTCTGTTGGAATGTTCACTCTTCAGATGCTCCCTTTGAGAATCCTATGAAAAAAACAAAGCCATGGAGAAAGGACAAGGTAAGTCCTCTTATTAACAGTCACAGCTGAGCTCTCAGATTAATTGCCAGTCATATAAATGTCCAGGCTAGTGAAATATTCAGGTAACTCCAGCCCCAGCTTCTGTTTGATGACAACTGCACAAGAGACCCCAAGCAAGAACCACCCAACTGAACCCTGTGAAGTCTGAACTGTGAAGGACAGTCATAGATCATTTCAAAGCAGGGGTTTCTGAGCTCTAAAGCAATATACAATTAAATGAAGAGAATTCTTGTGAGATTAAAAAAAATTCCCACATAAAAATTTGGAAAACAATGAAATCATATTTTTCTCTTAGAAATATGCAACTAATGAATCAATGAACACTGCTTTAAAAATTAATGATGTACTATATGTTGGTTAACTAAATATAATTTAAAAAAAACAACAACAACTACAAAGAATTCCATAGTGCGTAAGTCCATAGCAACAGTTCTGAAAATTTCTGCAGAAAAATAACTGTTTAATGTTTGTTTAACCCAATATTTTCTAAATGTATCTGGTTACATAATCCATTTTCTGTAAAATTCTCATTAACAGTTTGGGGAAAAAAGATGTCCTGGGAGCTCAGTTTAGGAAAATCTGTATTATTCCATGCTATTTTCCATCAAAGATAGTTATGTGAAGGAACTGTTGTTTCAGAACTAATGAAATGATAAATCTTCTTAACAGCTTCGGCTCCAAAAGAGAACTAAGATGTAGAAATAGTTTGATTATATAATGTATATGATAGTTCCATTTGCTGAACAGCCAGTAAGGATATGCTTTCTAATCACAGAGCATATACATACAGGAAGAATGGGAGGGGATATCTGAAATTAAGATAGTCTACTCCAGGAAACCTAGGATGCAAAACAGCTGAAGCATAGGGTTGTCTTTATTTTTAGTAGGAAGGTCTCAATATAGAAGTCTTCTATCTTAACAAAAGCTGGAGATTTCAACTCAAAGTTTTACTTACCAGGTTGAATTGCTTGGCTTGGCCACAACTGACAATCCAATTCAATTTCTAACTTTAAGGTGTGCCGCACAGATAGAGCTTTACTTGCAAAAATAAATCACAGTTAAAGTACAGGGAATATTTGTCTCCACCCATTTGTTTGAAATAGATCTTGAGTAATAAAACCGTAATTCTCCAGCATTTTTGACATACATACTGGTTGACATATTTTCCCTCTTTAGTTCATGATAGCAAGCTGAAAGGTATTTTTTTTTAACTCCTCACTTATCTTCTTTTAATAAATCATGAAGATAACATATTCCTTTGCAGGTTTTCTTAAATATGAGTGTTTTTAGAGTCAACTGCTTGAAGGAAAAGACATTTTTATTTATGGATTCAACTGAGATGAAAGAAAGTAAAAAGCTGTATAAATAAATTGCTACAAACACTGCCTTCATTTTAATGTAGTTATCAAAGTACAACATGTATTTACAATGAAACACTACACAGAGAAAAGGTAAACACACGAAAGGATCCAAGAGAGATGTCGGTAAGATGAATCTGTGGCCTTGTTATTATATTGGGGAAGCTTGTATCACTGAATGGAAAGGAAGTCAGTACAGGCCATCGGTGGAAAACGAGTTGCTCTTCACAAAATGTTTATCTGGTTTCACCCTCTCCAGTTCATTTTATAGATGAAGAGACTTGGGCTTAGATAAAAAGTCAGAAGTACCCTTGGGGGGTGGGCAGTAGCACATTCACCAGAAGTAGCACCTTTTCAAAAATGTTCATATGCTCCTTTTTAAGACAGTAAAAGAAAAAAAGGGAAAAGAAAAAAAAAAAAAACGGACAAAAATGTTAGATGGACTTCCAGAGCCTGAGCCCAAAGACTCTAGAACAAGTTGGTATCCCAGCCATAGTATTCCTGCCAAAGGAGTCTTGGGAAAGGTACAAAAAACAGGAACAACAACACTCATTGTTTGAGTGTCCTGAGTTTTACATGAATGAGCATATGTAAGAAGCTGATAGCAGTACCTAGAACAGGGTAGGCCATGATAAAGTTAATTCATTTATCAGGGCCCCAAGATTCCTCGGGGAGAGTGCTCTGCTGCTTGTGAGGCACTGTACCCCCCCAATCCTTGGACTGTTTTCCCTTGAATGAAGGACAAACTTAGGAAAAAAAAAAAAAAAAAGGTTAGATGAAATCAAATGAAATATATTACAGAATCATCAATAATCAAATTATAGGAAGCAGTGTGGTCCAAGGGTTTTTGGTGAGTATGGTTTTGTTTTTAAATGTGTTTTCTCCCCTCTACCAACAGCAAAATGGGCCCCATCTCTAGAGAAACCTTTCTGTCCTGTTCTGAGGGTTCCATTCACACTGAAAGATGAATGGCATCCCTGAAAATGTACAGTGCACACATGTGGCTTTAAGGAGAGGCCCTGCCCAGCCCCCTTTCTGTCCTGGGCCCTACTGCCAAGGTTGCTGAACCCAGCTATACCTAGATAACAAATCAATTCTTCAAGTTCATATATCTTTTCAATCCAACAGTGGCAACTTCAGAATGTAGATTCTAACCTCTGATTTTTGAGTCCCATTATTGCTTTTAGTTACATGTGGCCAAGAGGGACATGGTAAACTGATCTAGGTTTAGATCAAGTGAGTAAGAATAAGGTACATATAGTCTGTAAGAGTAGAAGACAAGTAATCAAAATAGTCTAAATGGCTTGTACAGTATATAAACTCTTAAAATCCTAAACTACAATGTCTTCCCAAATCTTTGTTAGAGACACCAAGAAGAAATCTAACAAGACCAAGACCTTCAAGAGATCCCTTAGGCTAACTTGGAAATATAAGTATTAATATAATCACATATACAAACAGTCATGTGTGAGCATATGCATATAGCCATGGAGAAAAGAAAATACTCTGGTCACTAAAGTCAGGTCTATCCTTTGGTTTAAACTTTGGAGAACCATAATTAAGCCGGCTCTATGACAGTCATAACTTCACATCCTTGATCTGACTCCTCCTTGCCAGATGTTTTGAATTTACCTTTTTTCATGTAATAATTGTACTTGAAAGTCTATTATAACAGTTCTATTTCTAAGTTCTTTTTCCAGTTCAATTCACATGACAATCCAGAGAAACTGGACCCAACTCTAAAGATAAGAAAACTAAAGCCAGTGGGATTGCTGTGACTTACGAAGTGACACAGCTACTTAGAGGCATGCAAGCCAGGGATCTGACATTTTTTTCCCACTATTAGTCAACTATTTTTTCTTTAACATTTCTTGTTTTATGTTTTTCTCATTTCCTTGTACCATTTCTGTGCTGAATTTTATGCTGATAACATTGGGTAACTCTCAGAGCTATCTGAGATCTTTACAGGAAGGTAAAAGGGAAAATCTGAGTTTCTGAGACTAAGTGAGACCAAGAAAAAAGAATCCACCTATATGGCAAGTGTGTGACAACTGCACTGAAGTAGGAAGGGGAAAACAGGTGCAGACCTAAGCAATTCTGAAACTGACTGGAGAGTACGGGTTAAAGATACTGCATCTAGGCAGAGTAATGTAGTTGATAAAGCTTCTCCTCATGGGAGTAGGGATTTTACCAATTCTGAAACCACTGTACACATACCCTGGAGCTAAACATACAAACAAATGGATGGTGGACAGTAAGAGCAGGTTTCCCATTGTTAGAGGGGAAGGTTCCAGATAAGCAATGGGGAAGAGGCCAGAATAAATCCTGTAATGCTGTATTAGAGGTGGAGACATTGGTAGGAACTCCTGTTTACCTTAATACAGATGGATAAATATAAAAATGACAAAGTTAATTCATTATCTTAATGGGTATGTATACACAGGTTAGTAAATGTATGTATAGTTCCAAGTTCCGTTTGGTGAGTGGGCCTTAAAGCAGTGACATTCAATAGCAGCGAGCACATCTAGTGCCCAGATCTTAGTTTCTGACACTGTTCTCCAAAACAAGGAATGAGGACTCCTTGGAGAAATGGCTGGGTCTAGGGCTAGGGCCAGGAATATACTAGATGAATCTGGAATATCCTGTAGTATTAGCAATAGGGAAGTGCTCCTAAAACAAAATAACGGGAGTATGTCACAGGGGCACGAGATCCCATTGAAAGTTCTTTCAATGGCCAAGGCTGGAACAATTGGAGTAAAAAAATAAAAAAACATAGTATTGGGGTATAGCCCAACGTACAAATACCCACGAGTTCTAATGGATATAAATAAATGATTAAATAAATAAGGAAATGTAAGCAAATCTATGCAGAAGAAGCCCAAATAATTTATGCAGATACTCCCTTTCAAGGTGGTGGAGCTTAACCACCTTCTCCCCCTGGCCCCAAGTATGGGCTGCACTTAGCGATTTCCTTCCAAAAAGTATGGTATGAAAAGGGAGGGAGGAGTAACTTTATAATGAAGAAACCTATTTCAGCCAGGTAAGCAAGCGTATCATCACTAAAGCATATACTTTTGATATGCTGAGAATACCATGTGGTCTTCCTCCCAAGAACCCATAATCTCAATCTAATCAGGAAAAAAAAAATCAGACAAAACCCCAATGAAGAACATTCTACAAAATCTCTACCAATACTCCTTGAAACTGTCAAGGCCATCAAAAATAAGGGAAGTCTGGGAAACCACCACAGCCTAAAGCCTAAGGATATACAACAACAAACTATAATGTTGTATTCTGAATGGGATCCTGGGAAAAAACAAACAGGACATTAGGTAAAAACTGATATCTAAATGAAGTATTGACTCTAGTAATGGCCTGAATATATTGGTTTATTAACTGTGAAAATGTACCATACGCATATATGTTAATATTAAAAATTATTTAAAAAACCGCGCACACACACAGCTTCCAAATGGATTTTCTTTTTTTAATCTTGGGTTGTCTGATGGTATTTGGTGAATCATTAACTCTCCAAAGGCCAGGACAGCATTTACAACCAACTCTTAAAAACATGTAGTAATGAAGGGAAGAAGTCATGGCATGCATATTCTAAAACGTAAGATCTTTCAAATTGCCTCTATATTTGTTGAGGGAGATACTGAGGCATTCTTTCTCCTATCTTACCTGCTCTCCCTTCTTTATTACATTTTGCTTGACCTTATGCTAAAATGACTCGGCACACTGAATAGTCAGCAGTTGGTGGTGGGAAACAGGGTTACGACACCATGGACTGCAGTGTCTGGGATTTAAATACTGACGGATGATAGGCCTGCAAAGTTAGCAAACCACACAGATAAGGAGGAGTTAGTCATATGCTCAAAAGCTTCTGTTAATTCTAGATTCAAGAATCCAAGGTTAAAGTTGTCTTTCAAGCAGCACACATTAATTGCAGATTCAGGCACTAATTAGAGGCTTTTCTCAACTTGGTCAAAAATTCATAGGGCATGGGAAGCATTTTTTCTACTTCAATTCCAAACAGCACAGTGAATGAATATAATAAAAGAACTTAACCCAGCGTGATGCAAAATGAAAGAGTCTCTCTGAATGAATGGCATGAGGAGTTGGGGGAGAGTGGAGGTGCCACAGCAGTAAGTAGGGAGGAGACTAGAAAATTATGCTTTATGTTCCAATCACTTTGAGAACCATGGCAGGTTCTGATCTCCTCACTATCTGATTTTTCTTATTCCTAAAGAGAGCAAACAAAGCAAAAGAAAACAGCCTTAGGCCCCAAAATAGCAGGTCTCAAACACTAAGAACTATGATACATATAACACTTTACAGCACCCACTGTGCATGATTTCTGAGTATCAGCAGCAAGAAGCAAGGGGATACAGGCAAATGAATCACTCAAGGGTCACCAGTTGAAGTTATTCACCAATCCCAGTTCAGTGAGGTTGTCTGCTCACCTTAAGAAGTTGCAAACTCTACATACTAATGAAAATCCAAACTAAGTGCTCCAGATTTCCATCCAAGAAGCCCTGAGCAAGCGTATAAAAGACTCTCCCTTCTGCTTCTCCTGGCTGATTATGATGCTGTCTAGTCTTGGACCCACATAGCCATCTCAATGGAAATGTTTCTCTAAGTGAAACGCAACCATAGAATCGTGGGCTGGTTCCAAATTAATTACAATTTCCGGCTAAGTCACCCAGATCCCAGGTCCACTTCCCCAGGAAATTCCTAGAAATTAGGATCTCTCCACTGGGGGATGGTCTGAAGTCAATGACAAACTGTTTCAGGAAGATAAAAGTTGGTCACCCAGTCTCAAGAGTAGGACAGCTTTTGGTGTGGCTTATCCTCCAGAGCTCCCCATGGGATCGGGCTGAGTTCAGACCTCAGCTAAAACTGTATCTTTGCCTAGATTCATCTTTGCCCTATCCGCATTTTCTCCTTTCCTTGCAGATTTCACCTGAGATGGTCCCTTAATAAACACCTGCACCAGAATCCCTCTTTCAGGTTCTGCTTCTAGAGAACCGGACCTAAGTTATCACCAATAAAAACCTCAAATAATAATGGTGATACCATCAACAACCACAAATACAACTGCCCAGCAGCCGCGTGCATTTGTTGAGTGCTTATTATTGCTGGGCACTGTTCTAAGGGTTTTGTAATAATCACCTCTCTTAAACCTCACAAAAACCATTGAGGTAGGTGCTATTATCATCATCCCCATTTTCAGAAGAGAAAGTAGAGGATCAGAGAGTTAAAAAAACAAACAACTTGCCTACGGTCACATACCTCATAAGAGGTAAAACAGGAATCCCAGGCAGTCTGGCTATGGAGTCTCGGCTCTTAACCTCGATTCCACTCCAGCTCAAGCCCTAATATATTTTGCAACGACACAATTCTTAAAATGAATCTATGTGTTGTAAAGTTTCTCATCTTAAGGACCCCAACATGTATCCGTAAGCAGCTAGTCTAGATTTGGCCATGGGATTCAAAGAAAGTGTGAAGAATTATGACCAAAAATACACTGCAGACCATCTGCTGATTTATAGGGTGCTGGGGACACCATGGACAGGAAGAGGCCCCCCACCTCCCCTCCAGCACAGTTTGGCCTGCAGAAAGTCACAATCCATGGATGGACTTCAGAGAATGTCTGTTTCAAAAACTAACTTAAGGGAAATCAGGTGGATATTCCTGAGATGCTGGGCAGCCTGTTCTTTGAGTTCATGACCCCTGTTATAAGAACCCAAACTTCACATTTTAAAAAGTTGACCAGGAAAGACTTAGAATATCCCCCCCTCTCTCCCCTTTCCCTCTCCTCTTCCCTGAGTGCAGCTGCACAGGGCACTTCAACGGGGAGAATCTATAGGGCTGTTTTTGCTTACAATAGCCAATTAGAAAGCAAAAGGCCAGCAAAGGCCTGCCAGAGATTCGCTGTGCCCTGGACAACTTCCCACATAAACAGTGTGGGGACTCGTTTAAAGAAAAGATGGCCCTTGGTTTTTTTGAGGGTGAGAGTGATCTTCCTACAAAACCACAACCTTTCCCTGGCCTTGAGTTCCCCTTATGCAAAACTCAAGTATATGTGGTTTTACTTCTGCATAACCTTTCTCAACAAGCCCACAAGAATTTGGGTTCCAGTATAAGTGATTTGCCAATTACTCCAGTTGGGGATAATTAGAAAAAATAGAAACCCGGGTTTATAGAGGAAGGAGGAGGTAACTCAGAAGGCAGAATCGGGGTAGAAATTTTGGCAATAAAACTTGGAAGGAGAGAAGAGAAGAAGAGGAGTTTAAATCAGGGCCAGATTAAGACTTTTAAGGACCAATACTTGGTGAAAAGATCATTTTAAGCTCCTCACTCTATATGTAATTCAAACCAAAAACTTTATACCTTAAATACTGGCTATAACATATGTCATAATGAAACTAGCTTTGTTTCATTTCTTATTTTATTTGATTTTAAATTGTAAAAGTCTGAAGTCCATAGCAGCTGAACTCCCCCTAGCTTTTTGGAACCTTTGCTTGGGCCGCCCCCTAAGAGGCTTGCTGACTCTTGCACAAAGCAGCATGAAATCTATGTCTTAAAGCTAAATCTTTGTGCCTGTTGGGAAAAGGGAAACAATGGTATGTGCAATAGTTGCTGATGTCTCTACTTGGCATAAATTAATATGAGACAAATCTGAGCATTCACATTATTCTGAATTTTAGAGGCCAAGGAAGATGCTAGAGTTAGGACATAGAAGGATAGAGGCAACAAGTTTTGTGCTACGAAATTCTAACAACGTCTCAAAGGCATGGACTATCTAGGAGAAATCCTAGACACAGAAGGGAAAAACATCTTTATGTGTGCTCACTATTGACAACAAAATAAAGCAACTCTATACGCATAAGCAGTATTCACCCAGAACACTGTAGTTCCATCAGACTCATTATTAAAATACCTGCAAATAGGCCTGTCCTGATTGTGAACCAGGAGATGCCCTCAGCAACCTCTACTTCTCAAGCCTTCCTCAGGGACTCCAGGAACCACAGGCATTGCCACAAGCCAGAGACAAACACCTGGACCAGCTCAGATCAGTGTCCACTCTGAACGGTCGGTGTCCCCACTCATGGCACACCTACCTATAACTGTGACATTGAAACCATAAGCCAGGAAGAGCACGACATTTCCTCAGCAAAAGCAAGCTGAAGAGGGGGAAAGAAGAGGATAATGGCTATTATAACTCATTTATAATAAATACAATATATTTTAAAGAAAATTCTGACTTCCTTTTAATATAAAGTTTCTCAACTATACTTTTCTCCCTCTGAGGTTTTTCAGGACTCTAATCTCCAGGGTTGGAAAGACAAGTCTCTACTTTAAAAACTTGCTATAGGTAAGTAAAAACACCTAAGGACTCATTAAACTTTATTCACATAAACCACTCAAACATGCGGCAAGATGCCGTTCATAATTTCATTCAACACAGACCTAATGAGGCCCCTCTATGTTTCATGTGTCCTTCCTGGTGCTGAGAATCCACCTTCTGGAAAGACCCACGTACTTCTCCAGAATTCGCTGTCCACAAATCCTATCACCTTGCTCCTTCTTTAGAATGATTTCCTACTTAACAGACTCCCATGGGAGAGGGTTTTCTGGATCACAGTTGTCCCAGAGCCTTCCCCCACCCCCTTTTTTCCGTAGTGAGCCTATTTTGCTGGTTGGGACTCACATACAGACGGTTCCTTAGGCACCAAAAAAATGGGGTATATTGTGTAAGATTGACGACATGTGTGCTAACATACAGGTAGCAGCAAAATAGCATCAAAACAGCTGCATTAATAGAAGTGTTTTTTTTGTTTTGTTTTGTTTTTAATGTGTCTGGTTCCCTCCTTTCCCTTTTCTTTCTCTCTTCCTTCCTACTGTCTTTCCTTCCCTCCTGCCTTCCTGACTTCCTTTTTTCTTTCTTAAACTTCTACCTCTTATAGTAGTCTTTCTATTTTGAAAGAGATTGAGAGAAAAAGAAATGAGGAAGGGAGAGAGGGACTGAGGGAGGGAGGAGGGATGGAAGAAGGCCTTAGCTTGAAATTCTAATTGTCACAGCCCAGGGAGGTATGATAATATTGGATAACCTCTCTGCTTCAAGCTAAGGAATTCAACTCCCTTTACCATATATCTTCTTTTATGGAGGACTGCTCTTACAGACTTTCAGTATCTGCATTAAAACCCTCCTCATATCCCACTGTCAGTACATCATCTCCCTAATAAGTTGCCTTCTGCTTGGTAATACCTTGTATAGTTTTTATTTTCCAAAACTACACTTTGGAGATGAGAGAGTAGAATTTTAAAAGATATTACAAAATTAAAATTTCTGCCTGTTGCAGTTTCTAGAAACTAAAGCTGATCCTCATCAAATTATGCTAATTTACTGTATAGTGTTTAATTAAATCTTACCCCAGGCAATCTACTTCCAGGGTTTATTTTCTACAGCTTAGAACTTGCAAACATGAAAATGCCTTTCAATTTAAATTAAAAAAAAAAAAAACAACAAAGAAAGAAACTATTCACTGAAGTTCATTAGGAAAAAAGTTTTACTTTACATCCTGGGCTTACTTCAGCCTCACTCTCTTTCTCATTCTTACTCTTTGTCTCTTTCTCTTTTCAAGAAAACAAATGCTTCTTAGAAATTGCCTCCCTCTATCCTGAATAGTTGTAGGTACATATCTCTCTGAAATGGCAACTTCTTTTAACTGGCCCATTTCCCAGACAGATTGTGTTTGGCTAAACGTAAACATAAGTGACTGGGGATAAGATGGGATCTCTTTCCATAGGAAGTGACAAGGACTTTGTTGCTGCCGCTCGCTGAACACGTGGGTCTCAGTTCCACCTGTTCCTCGAGTTTAATAGGTAGCCTCAGCTCTTATACACACACACACACACACACACACACGATGACGTTACTCTCTCCTTTCATCCTGACCCCACTGAATGGCCCTGACTCCATCATCTGCCAGCTGCCCATAAAGAATCTTGTTCCCTGTATCTTTCCTGGTAGAAAACCACTGTGCAGCCAAGAGCTGCCCAAGGCTTACAGAACTTCTGCTAAACCATCATGCAAGTTTCCTGGGTCCTGTGAAAACAGAACCAGCCAACCAGAAAGCAGATAAGTTTTGCTTCAACCAGGCATTTTTTTTTGTCCTTTTGGAGGAAATATTGCATCTGAATATTATGACATTGTCCCAAACCTTGATTTTAAGTAAACCAAATGCTTTCAAATCATGTTCCAGAGCAAGTACTATATTACCTTTATAATTTTCCATCATTTCCTTGATTTAAGTTGAAACAGTGAGCAATGGCTTCTGACACCTGAATGGCACACACAATTCAAAATCGACATAGCGTCACTGAGGTGTTGAACTTCTCCCATCAAAGTCCTCTAAGCCAAGACATTATTTTACCCTTTGTGTGTGGGCTTCTGCCCTTTCCAACTTAAGTCACAGAGAGGAGGAACAATCTCTTATACATCAAATCTACTCAACTTCTCTGGAGCACTTGTGGTAGGCAGCTTCCAAGATGGCTTCCAATGATCTCAGTCTCCTGGCATTCCCATCCTGTGTACTTCCTCCTACATTGAACCAGGGTTGGTCTGTGAGGTCAATGAAATACTATGGAAATGTATGCCATTTCCAAATTTAAGTTATAAAAGATGACATCTTCCATCTTGGATACTCACTTTGATCATATGCTCCTGAAGAAGCCAGTGCCATTCCATGCAACACTCAGTCTATGGAGAAGCCCAGATGACAAGGAGTTCCAGCCAACAGCCAGCAAGGAACTGAGACCTGCCATTACTATCTAAGTGAGCCTGGAAGCAAATCCTCCCCCAGTTAAGCCTTCAGATGAGACTTCAGCTCCTGCCACCACTTTGACTACAGTTTAATGAAAGATTATGCCAGAACCACAAAGCTACCCAAACTCTAAACTCATTGACACAGGGATATAATAAATGTTCATTATTTTAAGCTGCTTGTCTAAGGGGAATTTATTATACAATAATGCATAGCTAATACAGAAATGTGGACTATCCTATCCTTTCCTCTTCCGGTATTTCAATCAAAGTCTGAATAGGAAAAAAAATAACTTGGTTATTTACAACAGAGGGACTCAATGCAGGGGACTGGTTATACAGGTAATAGAAATGTTGTCAACTTAGAGAAGAGTGAGAAAACCCAGAGACTAGCAGCATCAAGCTGCCACGCCCACCCTTAGACAAGAATAGCAAAAAGAGAAGGTGGTATTACCAGAGCCTATGAGCCACATAACTCTCTACTACTCTACTCACTGTCTAACAGGACTTTCTGAGATAGTGGAAATTATCTATATCTGCATTTTCCAATATGGTAGCCTTTAGCAACAGTGGCTACTTAGGACTTGGTGGCTGGTGCACCTAAAGTAATGAATTTTTGCTTTTAAATTTAATTAATTTAAATTTATGTAGCTGTGTGCTGCTATATAAGGTAGTGGCCACAATACTGCACATTGAAGCTCTAGAAGCTATAACCACAGTAGGCCATTCCCTTGGAAGCAGTGGAGGACCCGTAGCTACTGTGTAAGGTGTCAGTGGAGGACCCGTAGCTACTGTGTAAGGTGTCATCAGAGCTAGAGAGGGACCAGGAGAGAGTGAGACCTTGACATCTCTCATCCCTCTCTAATTTCCTCCCAATACTCCCCACTGGTGATAGCTAGTAGAAAACACATTCCAAGAGCTTACTTCCCTGTGGGATACAGAGAACAGCAGGGAGGAGGTATTAACCAAAAGGTAGCATATGCCCCAAAAAGGTGAGCCTATTGGTGGGTATTTTGGAGGGCACATGTTGCTTGGAGCACTGGGTGTGGTGCATAAACAATGAGTCTTGGAACACTGAAAAAATTAAATTTAAAGAGAGAGAGAGAGAGAGAGAGAGAAGGACTCAAAACCTTGATGAGCTTTAGAATATCCATAGGCTATACCTTTCTTTTGATAAAGAAAACACCACCATCTTGTTTTGGGTTTTACAGTAGCCTTGGATGCAGCCTTGGGACCTAGCCAATCAAATCTTTTCTTCCAAACAAGTACAGCCTTCTCCCTAAAAGAATTCAAGCAAGTAAATGTCTCTTCATCTTGTTCTATGTGTTGAGTGGTTTATTGTGTTTTACATGGTAAGCTGTAAACTGCTATATTAGTGGCTTAAAAGAACATATGTATTACCTCAGTTTTCATAAAACAGGAATGCAGGTAGAGCTTAGCTATTTCCTCTGTTCAGGATCTCACAGGCTGTAATCAAAGTGTTGTCTCTTCTAGAAGGTTGACTAGGGAAAAATCCACTTTCAAGTTCACTCAGATCATTGGGAGAATTCATTTGTTTGTAGCTGTATGACTATGGCCCCTCTTCTGGAGGCTACCCACAGTTCCTGTCACATGACCTTCCAATAGGCAGTTCACAAAATAGATATTTGATTATTCAAGACCAGAAGGAGATTTCCTTGCTCCAGTCTGCTAAGAGGGACTCTTACAAACAAAATGTAATCATGGGCATGACACCCCGTCGCCTCTGCCATTTAACAAAACCTATTCAAGGAACCGACATCGCATCACCTCTGCTATGCTCCATTGGTCAAAACCAGTCACAGATTCTGCCTACACTCAAGGGAAGGGGATTTTACAAGAATATTACTCACTGGAGGTTCACCTTGGGTTAAGTCCTCCATACTGCAGGAGAACAAAGTCTATATCTTATTATCTTATTAATATTTGATGTTTATATTCTTGACAAACTTCATAGTCCTTAGCACACTAGGGTTGCTTTATAGTTTCTTAGATTAGAAAATCATATTTCCAAAAAAATGCTCCAACATGCAGTAAGATGGGAAACGCATGAGCAGCGGGATAGCATGAGCGATGAAGCATCTGCTTGACTAGAAAACACAGTGAGATGCATAAGCCTAGACAGCACAGGCTTGGGCACCTAGACAAAAGCACAGACACAGTAGTTACTGCCTAATACAGGAACATGGTGTAAGATAGAAATCATGCATATATGGCCGTATCACAGGTCAGGAGGCAGATGGAGTTTATTTGGTTCATATGTCATTGCTTGAAAAAAATGAATCAGAGCTAACCTTTTCTAATCAGAAGATTTCACACCAGAATTCAGATTCCTTCGTGTCTCGAAATTACCACAATCAGTGGGATATGACTTGAGGCTACCTTCTTTAAATGAGGTGTGTATTTTCCAGTCCAATCAATCCTTACTCAGCCCCTTCCATTCAGAATTCATGTGAGTTTGCAACCGGTGGTCTAGGGTAATACAACAAGGGGTCCCCAGAAGGTGAACCAGGCTCAACCTCCAGAAACAGAGGAAATGACTAAACTTCAGAAGTCCAGGCAGATCACTGAGATTTGGGGGTCCCTAGATGTGAATAACATTGACCAGAGAGAGGCTCTACTAAGAACAAAGCCAGATTAAAGTTATAAGGAGATGTACGGTACGGTGACTAACAAAACATAATTTAAAAAATAATAAAGTAAAAGTTATAAGGCGACTCTACAGACCACAGCCTTTACAGAGGAACTCAGGATAGGGACAGGAAAGGCAGCCACTTCTGTGGAGGCTAACTAAAAAAAGTGCCTTTGTGCTACAGAATCCTAAGATCAGAACTGGGACATTGAAACCCATAGAATTTGGGGATTCTGCCTTGGTGCCCTTATTCACAGAGCAGTACAGTTGGAAAAGGGGCTCAATGCTCCTCTTCCACCAGAGCAGAAGGGCAAAGAGCAGAGCTCCATCCCCCAGAGAGGACCAGCTCAGAAACTAGAGATGGGAACTAAGTCAACATCTAGAAATTCAACTAAATTCCATGAAGAGATGATGTATACAGTTGGGGCTGATAAAGAGATTCATTCCACTCAATTTTTCAAGTATAAGAATCCAAATTTGTTTCAAGAAATGTTTATCTGGTTTTCTTCAGAATTAAGGTGTTAAAGAATGCATCTCCTTCTTCCCTTAAAAACAAAATGTCATCATTGAATCTCAGACATATTTAAAATCATTAAATGCAGAGCTTCAGGAACAATTGGCAAAGTTTCTACTCCAAAGGAGAAATCACTGATTTTATGAATTTTCCCAAAGTGGTGGATAAAATAGATTACCCTTCCCTGAAATCTTTTTTCTTCTTTTCTGCCTACGGCCTTTCCTATTTCCTAGTTGTCTCCTATGTAGATGTAGGGAAGGGTCAACTTCCTGCTAGTCAATTTCTGAATACTTAAACTTCCTGTCAGTAATTTCTAATGCTTGGTATAGTCCTGATTCTCGTGATGATTAGTTGAGAGTAATTACTATCCACTTTCACCATTGGATGCTCACAGAGAGATGTGGTTTGTTCTTGACTTACTAACTTCTCAACCATGCTTGGCAGCCATTCCTATTCTTCACTTATAAAGGGCCTATGTAGTGATGAAAAGGAGGGGTATCGGGATCAATCGCAATGATGATGGAAGTCTGCTGAATGATTGCACAAAGCAGCAACCAGGTAGGTGTTTGTGGAGGAGCAGCCCTCCCATCTCAATGCTGTCTATACCATGGTTAGTTTCAGAGGCCAAGAGTGGCATGTATTTAACCCCTGGTGCTTAGGCATGCCACAAGCTACAAAGAGCAAAGTAAAACTTCTCCTGAGGAAAATATAACCTGGTATTATCATGAAGGTGAGAGTTCTTGAGAGAAGGAGGAAAAGAAATTCAGTGGTAGGAGATTTCCCACTGCAGCAGATGGAGCTACATTCTCAATATAATTATAAGGACTACAGAACCCCCCATTTCTGTCCCAGATCGCTGGCTGTCACTATTTTCTCCAGCCCTCCACCCAGTATCTGGAAGTCTCCACATTGGTGTAAGTCTTCAGATTGGTTGTTTTTATTTCACTCTTCTTGAAAACCTTGAAGAAATCAGCTGAATATTCATTAATTTAAAAAATTCATCTAGCCAAATTCTTCAAGTCACGGCTCAAGGTTTATTTGCTCATGAACTCATCAAGTAAGTGCTCCCTGCATGTTCTGTGAATGGGCTGGATGGTGCTGCTTCCAGGAAGGCAGGGTCACCACTTTTGTTTATCACGCCCTAAGGGAGGGAGCATGGCAATTTCTGTCCTTGAGGGATGACTTTATTGCCTCTCCATGGAGCATATCTCTGGCTTTACGAGGAAGCTCTTTGGTACTAGGAATTTGGTAAGAAAACCTCCTTCTTTTCAGAATCAGTGCCCCGCCCTCCACACTTAGTACTCCCTTGAGTACCTGCTAAGTAATCAGGCATGTCCAGCTCTTTTATGGGTCTCTTTTCAGGGGAACTAGGTTCCAGTTCATAAACATGACTGAAATCTGGTTGCAAATATACCCCAAGAGTTAGAAGCTGATGCTGCAGACACAGTAAAACTCTATTGTCAGCCAGGCTCCTCTCTTCCATTAAGGATGGGGCTGGGTGGGAAGGAACTACAATGAACCAAGTAATTTTGCAATTTAAGTGAGAGAACTTGTGAGGAAAAGGATGAAGTTGGGGG
>PISX010010185.1:0-71600 GCA_004024625.1 Mellivora capensis
GGAGCTACATTTAGTCCTGGCTATGAATTAATTCCCCTACCTGTGCATAGCCCAAGAATGCTCCCCTTTGTACTGGGGCAATTAGCTCTGCCTGCCTGCCTCTCCACTCGAGAGCTGGTGGGCCACACTGCTTTTAGGAGTTGTCACCAGCCCTTCTGGTCAAATGGGGCCAGAAGATACTCTTCACAATGGCTGTGGCTGTGGCTTAGCACCTTGCCTGACATGGATGCACCAGGCCCTATGGCCTGAAAATTCCTCATTTGAGGATCCGAATCAAGCAGATCTGCTCTCCACCATGTTCTCTGGTCAGAGTGAACCTCTGACCTGGTTATGCAGATGAGCAAAGCCTATGGTTTGGATTACTACTTGGTCACTGCAGGTATGAACTTGGTCTGCCAAGATCTATGGCTGGTTGATCCAAGCCCCTCCTTCCTTCTCCATCACAGTCAGATTTCCAGGGGTTGAGCCCCACAGATTCCTCTGCAGTACCAGTTGTGTAAGATCAGAGTATGTTCTCCTACAAAGACACCCACAATGTTGGAGGGATGCTGGTTGTCCCTCCTGGATCTCCCACTGGAGACTCAGGGGAGACCTCTTGACATGATGCTGTGGTGACACTGAGGAAGTGCAATGCGGTCATTGTATAACCACCTCTCTTACCCTTTTAATGTAGTCTGTCTTGTTCTCTGTGGTTCAGGGAGTGCTTCAGTCTCATCCCCATGATCTAGGGTGTCTTGTTCTTGAATAGTTGTTTAGTTGTTCTTCTTGTGAGGGGAAGGAAAGTCAGGAACAATTGATATAGCCACATTGGTGATGTCACTCTGTGAGAATTATTATTCTCACTCTCTATTCTTATTTTCTAGGAAATGAAATTGAGATTCAGAGAGGTTAAGTAACAGCCTAGGGTCACACAGGAAGGAAAGGGCAGAATTGAACTGACCCTGAGTCAGCTTGCTCTTAACTTTTTTAATCCTATTTGCCTCTTTCCCCAGATGCTCCTCACTTTGGGAGCAAGATAGGAAGTTTTTGTCAGACCAAGATACATATTTCTATCTCTTCTACAATTCCTTCTTCCCAGCCCTGAAATTATCTTTCTTTCTTATTCTTCTGATTTGGGCAACAAAATCCAAGCTTCAGTGTTCCAAAGCCTTTTGGCAAAAGAAAGTGTTGCCTGAGCAGGACAGGAAGTCTTGAGTCTGGTCTCACTCACAAACATTTATGCATCTAATCTGGGCACTGGCAAACATTTTCTGTAAAGGGCCAGATAATAAATACTTAGGCTTTGGAGGCCATATGGTCTTTGTTGTAATGACTCAGCTCTGCTGTTGAGCGTGAAAACAGCCAAAGACAGTATGTTAATGAAAGGGCACAGCTGTGTTTCAATAAAACTTTATTTGCAAAAATAGTAGGTCAGATTTGGCCCACAGGTCCTAGTTGCCTTAGGAAATCAGAGAAAGAGGCCAACACTGTTGAAAGGGCTGCTGGTGGCGAAGGCTTTAGCTTGGGTTGCTGCCCGGGGCAGGTCAGTCCTGGCCACACTTGTCAAAGGAGCTCAACGTGGCCAGAAGTCCAGCAGAGAACCCCAGTATCTGAGGCAGGGAAGATAAATTTCAATTTGATTCTTTGGTGCTTTCCCTGCCTGACTTACATTTTTCTTCTTACTCAGCACATTTAACAAGCATTATGTGACAGAACTTCCCACCCATTACTTTATGTGATCCTCATCCAATCCTTGTAAGGTTAAAGTCACATTGGTCAACCTTGACCCTAGGCTTTTAAGCCAGATTTGCCCATTTCAACCAGGGACAGGTAAACTTGGGCTTTGGGCACTCCAGACACTTTACCACGTGCCTTCCCCATCTCCCAGCAAACATGGACTTTTTTTTTTTTTTTACCTTTTCCACTCTCTTCTCAATCTCTACCTACCTCCACCCCCCCCCCCTTACATTGCTTGCTCCTCGAACTCTACCTTGGGAAACATTGGCTCCCTTGTGCTGACTTTGAGTGTCCCAAGGACACATGTCCCCATTATCTGGCTCATCTCTATCCTGTCTACTTATCCCTACTCTTCAAGACCCCACACCAGTGTCCCCTGTAGTTTATCCAACAGTAGCCAGTCAGACAGGTGAATCTGCTCACTAAAGGCCAGACAACCAGGCAGCTGGGTTGAATCCAGGTACTCCAAGCTCAGTGCTCTGGACACCATCATGTTACAGGGGAAGAGTGAGGGATGACCCCAAGTCAGTCTACTGATTTCCAGGGACTGGTGTTTCCTCCCTGCCCAGATCCCAGAAGCCACTGGAAACAGAGCTCAGAGGAAATGACTTTGTGCAGCAGATGAACCTCAAAGTTGATTTCCCAGGAGGAATCCAACAAGGCCCTTGAAACGTGGACATCAAGGAGGAAAATCAATCATCTTTTAAGTCTTCACCTTGATGATTGAACCGCTGCTGCCAGACTCTTTTTTCTCTCTCTCAAGTCCCTAGATGTGGCCTCTCTCTCTCACGTCCACATTTCCCCCCTCTCATCTTTAAAGTGTGGGGTTTCTTGGTTCTGATCTGAAACCAAAATACATTGCTTTAAATACATTACCAGGTGTCAGTCACCTGCTTCCAAACTTTATATTTCCTCTGAAGGAAAGAGGCCCTGGCTAGCCCACTGAGAGAGAGAAAAAACAAAACTAGCATTTGCTGAGTACCTGCTGCACACAGGGTCCTCTCAGCAGCATCACTAGGGTTGATCACCCCGCAGCCCCAGCCAAGTCTGCCCATGTGGATTTACTGGCCTCACATCTCAGATGAGGACACTGGATTCAGGGCACAGAAGTAACTTTCCTGATGTTAAACCTGGTTTGCCAGTGGTGACATAGAACCAAATTAGGAGCTCTGCTATTCTGCCTCCTTTCTACAAGGGCTGGGAATGAGCACCCCAAGTGGAATGGACACCCCAAATGGGCAGCATGAAATTCTCTCTTGACCTTGACCACTAAGGGATTGAATTATCAAGGAAACCAGCTCATGAATAATCTAGGGACCACAGAATGCCATTTCTTCATTCAGGATGTGCTGAGTGCTGCCGTCTATGCTGAGTGTTGTACTTGGTACCAAGTGTCGATATGTGAGCAACACAGACACAATCCCTTCCTCTCTGGAAGTTGCAGTCTGGTACAGAAACAGAAACTACTTATATTACTTAAAGTACTTATAACTATCAAGAAATTATAACACAGGGAGATAAGAGTTGTAATAGGGTAAATGCAGGGTTCTTGGAGGCATATACCCCCAATCTTGTCAAAAGTGTGGTTGGAGGAAGCTTTTTTTTAAAGATTTTATTTATTTATTTGGGAGAGAGACAGAGAGAACACGAGCAGGAGGAGGGGCAGAGGGAGAAGCAGACTCCCGCTGAGTAGGGAGTCTGATGTGAGACTGGATCCCAGGACCCTGGGAACATGACCTGAGCTGAAGGCAGATGCTTAACCGATTGAGCCACCCAGGCACCCCCAGAGAAAGCTTCTTAAGAGGAGACTGATGATCTGAGATCACCAGCATGCTCTAAGATGGGTGCTAGCCTTGCAACGTAGAACAATGAGGTAGGGTGGGAATGCCCAATGGTGTATGACTAACAGCAAAACTTCAGTATCTTCTACCATGGGCTGAACACACCAGGGACAGTTCTAAGTACTTTGTAGGTCTTAATTCATTTGATATTCACAGGAGCAAATACAGAAGAAAAAAGGGGGGGGGCACTGAAGGGGTTTCAAAAGGCTAGGGCAGAGGCTGATTGAGAGTGGAGAATCCAGAGGAAGGCAGGACCACAGGATGTGCAAACAGAATCGCTAGATAAAATTCAAGACACTCAGTTTGAATTTCAGATAAACACGTTTGTTTTTAGTATACGTCTCAAAATATTGCATGGGACATAATTATACCAAAATTACTTATGGCTTATCTGAAATTCAAGTTTAACTGGGTGTCCTATTTGATTTGCTAAATATGACATGTCCATTGGCGGACACATGGGAGGATTCACACTCTAACCTCAGAGTAATGGGGACTCTTGGAAGGTTTTAAGAAGGGTAGTGACATGGCCAGTTCTGTGTGATAGAAAATTGTTTGGCTGTTTTTGGGAGATGAGCCCTGAGGCAAGGAGACCACTATAAGGGCACACCTCCAAGTCCTTGGCAGGCCCCTGTCATCCAGGTGGCACCAGTCAACCAGTTGGGCTGCTGCCTTTCCCACCCCAACCAAACAGTTCAATTGCTCATCAGATAGGCGTTGAGTACCTACCTTCAATGTGTCAGGTGATGTCTGGGGAATATAAAAGTGCATGACAGATCACTTGTCTTCCCCAAGCTCCCAAACTGGCTCTTTGACCTGTACAGACTATTGGTACAATAATGCATCAGTTCCCTTAGCTGACCAGGGCTTGGACAGTGGGTGGCAAAGAGACCCAGGAAGGCTGAGGGGTGAGGCTTGAGCTGGATTTGAAGGATGCATTGGGAATTTAGATCTATCTGTAACAACAATTAAACTAGATCCTAACTACTGCCCCTTTTTGGACTGGGCCCACTGCTGTATTCCCTGCTTTGTGTAGTTAGCTGTTTTCTATATTTTATATTAAAGAAAGTCATTCCCTTTTCCTGTGGCTATTAGCATCTTTCCATCAATCATATCACTGTCACCTTGAGATAGTCACACCCCAGGGAATGAGGGGAGGGCATGAAAGCCATGGAAAGCATGTGCATTGGTAAGGGGCAGCAGGATGCCTTTGGGAACTACTGGTCTTCTCTAAAGTTGGAGGGGTAAGGGTGGCACCGACTGGCAGACCAGGAAGGAAGGAGCAAGAATGTGAAGGGCCTTGTCCTTTCAGCTAAGGAATGGGAGCTTTCATTATTTATAGAGAGTTGCTGCAGGATTGTAAACACGGGGCTGACAGGATCAGTTAAGCTGTTCTGAAGAGCCACTGAGAGGGCAGATCTGGCTATGTTTTGGAGGGTGTTTTGAAAAGAATCTACTGCTTATGAGAGTACATGGGGGTGGTGGGTCTTGGAAGGAGCCAGCGACAAATCAGATGGAGGAGGCCCTCCTCCAGGGAGGTGTTGGGGTCCATACCTTTTATCTTTGGGGATAGAGAGAAATCAAGAGTTAGAGCACCCCAGAGAGTGTGGCTCCGGTCTGTCCATATTTACAGGTCTGAATTCACACTAGTGGATTCAAGGGGTCTTTTTCTACCCAGAGACTTGAAAGATATCATAAGGCACAAGAGGGGATTTTTAACATACTGTATTGGCTAGCCTTTTACTGAAATAATGCTACTTTAAAAAAAAATAATCCCCAAATCTAGGAACTTAAAACAGTACTTGTTTATTTTCAAATCTGCAGGTCCCTTGGTCAGCTGGGGTGCCCCTGCGTCAGACCATAGGTTAGTTGGAGAAGCGCTACTCCACATGTATCTTTCTGGAGCCCAGGATATTCTTCTCACAATGTAAGTGGGACATTCCCAAAGGGAAAAGCAGAAGCATGGGATGCCTCCAAAGGCAAGTTATCTTAAGACTTGGACCTCACCTGTCATCCCTTCTACATACTTTCTGTTGGACAAAGCAAGTCACACAGCAAAGTTCAACATCAGAGAGACTCTATTCCTCTTGTGAAGGTGGAGGGGCCAGTGAGAAATTACCTATGGAGCAAATATCTAACAAACACAGTTACTAACAAGGAGCATTCACTGACCCAGTGGCTAATTCGCCCGGTCATAACAGGAGAAAGTACCCCACACACAGTTGTGCTCTTTGCTGGGCTATGAGATTCCAGCTGGAGAAGCCCAGTGTGACTACAAGAAACTACTGTCTCTCAAATTTTCAAAGAAGCCACCTTGAAGAAAGGTCAGGTATGAAGCAGGGAGCAGATGCATTTTACAGGAGAAAGACTATAGGAGGATTCATAGTTTTATCATGAACTGTATCCACCCTGGGACTGAAGCAGAGCCAGCCAATGGTCTATTTTGATGGAAGGCAGAGGAGTCTATAAGGAGGTGAGTCATCCCAGAAAGGACAGGATGGAGGTGTATGATGATGTAGTGAGTGGTCGGCAGTGAGATAACAGAATGCCTCACCTATTTTACTCAGTGTCACCCAGCCTCCATGAGCTCCTGTCTGGGTACAGGGTAAAAAGACTTCCATGAACAGTGAGAAAAATCTTAGGGGACATTTGCTCTATGGTTTCCAGAAGCTTTAGGACTAGAACTTTCTACAACAACTGCTGTGTATAAGCTAGCATACAGTTTGACTACATAAAACACAGAGACCCAGTGAAATAACTCAGATAAAGGTAGATAGTGTCTGATCTGAACTTATACTTGGACTCTAAGAGAGAGAGAGAGAGAAAGAAAAAAAAGAAAAGGAAAGGAAAGGAAAGGAAAGGAAAAAAAGAAAAACCTGAGCTCATGGATACAGAGAACAGACTGATGGTTGCCAGAGGTGGGGGAGGGAAGGGTGAAATGGATGAAGGTGGTTAAAAGGTACAAAATTCCAGTTATAAGATAAATAAGTCCCAGAAATATAATGTACAGCATGGGGACTCTAGTTAACAATGCCATATTGTAGATTTGAAACTTGCTTAGAGAACAGATCTTAAACATTCTCATCACAAGAAAAAAATTGTAACTATGTGAGGTGACTGGTGTTAACTAGAGTTACTGCAGTGACTATTACATTGTATAAACAAATATCAAGTCATTATGTTGTATACCTGAAACCAATACAATGTTGTTTGTCAGTTATATCTTGATTTAAAAAAAAATGAAGATGATGTTGCAGATAATGGGGATAAGACCCATTTGTGTTTTCTAGGAACCGGTTTGATAACTATACAGGAAATGGCTTTGGTTTCTAAGTGAATGAATGAACGAATACCCAGAATGAAAGTGGCTTGCACAAGCTGGTGTGGTGGCTTCGTGGCATCATTAGGGAGCATCTGGCTTCCATCCTTAACGTCATTCTGGGGTCTGAGATGGCAGCTAGAGCTCCACCCATCACATCTGCTGCTGCATTCTGGGCAAAAGGAAGAGGAAAAAAAGGGAAGTGGGAGGGTTGTCTTCATACCCTCACCATCTTGAGAGGTTCTGAAGTATCTTACAACATTTCTGCTTAAATCGTACTGGTCAGAACTTACTTTCCCAGTTACATGTAGCCACAAGAGGGCCAGGATATACAGTTTTCTTGCTGGATGGCAATATGTCTAGCTAAAAGTTGGAGTTCTTTTACTAAGAAAAAAGATATACGTAGGTATTGGGGGACCACAGGCATTCTCTTGCACAAGGAGAAAACACCAGGGTAGACCCCTTCAATACTGGGCCACATCATTCTTGATCTAGAATCAGCCGCTACTCTGGCAGCAGGTGCAATATCGATGTCTTAAACATGGCTATGAGAGAGGACGTGTTTGCTATTGTTGGTGGCAGAAGTCACTTCCACAGTGACCTGGAGTGGACAGGAGGAAGATGATGGCCAAGAAGCATAATATATAGTACACACATAGACCCAGGCAAAAGGCTTCCAGAGAGTCTATCAAGACCAAACTAGGGAAATAACTGTATGTGCTTAACATTGTGAGCTCTTCCCTATCCCAGGTGGGATAACACAAGAGACAGGATTATACATCTTTGTCTTGTCTCATTGATTCTTTTCTTGGTCACATAGCATCCCATCCCTTTTGCCTTCCTCCCTTCCCAATGGCTCTGCCCAGCTTCTTGGCTGCCTGTGTTACTGAGCTATGAAAATTGTGTTCTGATCCACGGGGACATCTTAAAGCTAAGAGCTGCTTGTGGGACCTGAAATTGTCCTCACAGTGATTTCATTCAAAGTAATAACAGCATCTGATGCTATAGAAATCTCATCCTCATGATCATAAGCATTTATAATAGCCCATCATCTAGCAAGTGCTTACATTGGAGAGGAATTTCCATGGAGAAAGTCAATCTTTTCAAAAATGTTAATTTTTTGTGTGTGAGGAAATCAAATGAGATGCCAAATTGTCTTTGTCATTATGTTGCCCGTCCCTCCTGAGCACTTACTGCTCTGATCAGTATGACATTTTTACATGTAGCAATGCAGATGGGGACATTTACCTCCTGATGGAGACCCCACATTTGCGCATGCATTGCCGGCTCTGGCTTTACAGTAGGCAGAGCATAAAATTAGAGACCCCAAGGCCTTGAAGCTTTGGTCACCCCTTGGGAGGGAAATGAGGGAGACCCTCCCCATTACAATGAATAGAATAAGCCTCTCAGAGATAGTATTGGAATATGGGGATGAGGAATTTGGGGACATGCAATTCCTGACCAGTTTCACTCCCTTCCTAAAAGGCCAGCCTCAAGTTATCTTCCATGACTCTTTAGCTATGACTCTGGTTCTTCTTTATGACCCATTCCAGTTCATAGGCTGCTCTGTTGCCTCAAAAGTTGGGAAATACCCATTTGGGACCCCTGTGAGGTTCCTGCCCTAGCACACCTCAATTCTCCTGCCCTCTCACCTTGTGAGCAAGCCCAGCCAGCAACCAAGAGGTACTGGGAATGGTGCTGTTTTCCCCCCAGGGTACTCTACTCATTGTCTCTAGGAAATGCTATATTCTCAAAAAAGCCCCCAGCAAAACAGGAGGTCTGACAAAGACAACAACTGGTTTCCAAATACAAGAAGAAAGCAGCAAAACAAAAATTAACAAGTGTTTATTTAAACAAGTGAAGAACAGCATTAGGTCACATTAATTGATTAAGTTTAATATCCATAAAAGTGTCACCACAGTTAACAAACTATTTGCAGGTTAGATTTTCTCACTTTGCGAAAATTCCCGAGTCTGCACGGTGATTGCTAAGAAACTGTAGTCAGCCATAAATTAAATAAGTTACTGGGAGCCAAATTATTTCAAAAGCAAAATCATAAAAATCCTTTCAGTTTTTACAACAAAAATTTATATTTGATGTGGAATGTGGGTATACTTAAATGAGAACTCAGGGTTTATACAAGGCACAAATTGCCCATGAATGCGTGGTCCTGGGAGAATGTGATTAAAAATTGAAGAATCTGTTCTATTGTACACCAATCTATCTTAAATGCCATTGTGGCAGAAGTTGTGTGAGTTATGGTACAGTGGACTATGATGCAACCATTCAAAAGAACGAAGTATATTTCTTTATACTAACAGGAGAAGGTCTCCAGGATATAACAGGAACAAACCAAGATGCTGATCAATATTAACAGCGTGACTCGTTGTCTGTCAAAATACTTGGTGTGTGTGCACGCGTGTGTTTGTGTACGCATACATCGGGGTGGGGGAAAGCTTCTACTTTCGTGTTACTACCCTGAATTGCAAGGAAAATATCCAGTAGGTACATACATTAATTTATAGTTTTGAAAAACATCAACAGCAGTGCAGAAAAGAGTGGTGTGCAGGCAGACTGGAAAGTGAGACTTTGCATACCAGCAATTGGCACTGGGAATCCAGCCCTGTTCAGGACAGAGCCCCTCTGAGCATGGGGACCCAAACATCTGTTGCTACAGAGGTGGGCAGGCAGAGCATCCACAGACGGCTCCACAGACTCCCTGTGGCCTGGAAGAGACTGCCCTCCAGATGTTTGTCCTTCCTTCCCCATTTGTCAGACAACTTTGCAGTTCAATGTAATATCAGGATTCAACCAATATTTATTGGGCACCAATTATATCAGTTTTCTATGGCTACCATAAAAAAACACCATAAACTTAGCGGTTTAAAACAATACACACGTATTACCTTCCAGAAGCTCAGATAGGATCAGAAGAGCCAACTGGCTTCCATTGGGCTAAAATCAAGGTATCAGCAGGACTGTGTTTCTTCCTGGAGGCTTGAGGGGAAGAATCCACTTTCTTTCCTTTTCTAGCTCCTGCAAGTTGCCCTCATTTCTTGGTTTTGGGCTCTTTCTATCTCCAAAACCAACAGGGCTGCCTCTTCAAATCCCTCTCAGGCTTTGATCTTCTGCCTCCCTCTTCTACCTACAGGGACCTTATGATTGTGTTGTACCCATGCTCAAAGTCCAGTAAGTGCCCCCTTCTCGAGGTCTGATTAGCAACCTTAAGCCCCTTTGCCACTTATCCTATCATATTCACGTGTTCTGTGGATTGGGATGTGTACATTTGGGGGGGAGCTATTATTCTGCCTGCTCTATCAATTAAGTGTCAAATGCTTAATTGTCATTGCTCTTAATTAAAGAGCTGAGAAGACAGTTGTGTGTAGACACAAATCTTGTCCTCAGGAACTCTCAATTCGGAAAGGAGGCAGATGACTGCCCACACAGAGCATACATGTGGGAAGGATTGGGAAAAACCAGTTTGGAGAACTTGGCTCATTATTCAGGTCAAGGGCATGAAGGGTCCAGTTTGAAATGTTGCAGGGTGAGAGCTGGAGTGATTCATGGAAGAAAGCTGTCTGAGCACTGAGCATTCACCACCACGTGGGGCTGGGAGGAATATGCTTCTCACCTTAAGCCAAGTGGGGAAAGGGACTTTGAGGAGACCTCTTGGAAAGCCTGATATGTGTTCCCTAGAAATAAGGGGAGACAATGGCCTGGTGTCAGACAGTCATCTGAGGAATCTAAAGCTAGCAGTCGAGTCTCGGCTAATGGGGTGAAGGAGAAAGAGAGAGGCCAGTTTGCGCTGGAGACTCGCTACCCTTCCACCCACACAGCAGAGGGAAGTGGAGGCCAGCTTCCCCACAGGTCACAAGGACAGGGGGAGCACTGGTCTGAAGTCACCTTCAAAAGGAATTGACCCAAGAAGGGTCCTTGAGCGGGCACTGACATGGGTCAGTCCCAGAGAGAATCCATACTGATCCCAGCAAAACTGGGAAGGCCTTTCTCCCCTTTCTCTCCCGTTTCCTGCATTGTCCCTGGATGAGTCAGAGGCAGCCCGCTGGGCATGGATGAGTGGAGGGGATGTGTGAGCAGAGTGAGGGGACAGCCCCCCACTGCCGGCTCTTGCACTGGGGGATGTGGGGGAGGAAAGGCCACTTTTAGGAAAGCTTTGGGTTTCACTAGAATACCACACTGGGCACTTCAGTGATGACAAACAGGCTAATTTGGACGCTAGAAAGTGCCCAGAGGCCTTGATGGTGAAGGAGCATGTGGCCCAGATCAGGAGATCACCCCAGAGGTAGGAAAGGAGAGATTAAAAGGACAGGTGTGAAAGAAAAGTTGTTTCCTGCTTTCACCCTGGCATCCTGCTCATTCCGGACATCATCACGGGGCTTTACCCACCCACTGAGACAGACAGACGTCCGTGGAGGACTCCGCCTGGCTGGGGTCACTTCTCACCAGGGCTTCCCTCTGGGCTTCAGACCCACAGCCGGGATTCCCTCCTTGGGGGTGGGTGTGGCTGCTGTGGTCCTCACCCTCTGTTTGGCCTCCGTTGGGTCTCACCTCCACTCTGTCCTGTCATTCCCAGGGCTCCTTCGAGGCCAGCTCTCCCCACAAGGCAGGGAGGTCCTAACCCCAACCACTGTCTCCCCTTCCACCTCCAGGCAGCCCTGCAGAATCACGGGAGTTTGTCTGGTTTGCACAAAGTTGTGCATTCTCCTCCAGGCCCTCAGGATGGTTGCGGCATTGGTCATTATTCAGGTCAAGGACATGAAGGTCAGGTCAAGGGCTGATGTGGTCATCTTTGGAGTTCAGCCTGAGCCTGCCAGATGGTCAGAGCAGGGGTCAAACCCTGGGCTCCGGCTCCGAGGAGGCTTCTGTTCCACGGGCCCAGGGCACGGGCAGGTACTAGCCCTCCCGTCACTGCTCCTCTGGCCTTCTGCTCCGGAGCAGTCTCAGCAGAAGAACAGGGAGGGGAATCCTGGCTGGTCTTCCACTCCCGGTCCAGTTCTGGTTCCTGCACACTCGTCCACCGGCAACCTCTCTGAATCCACGATGGGTGGCCCTTCAAAGAGAACCGCGATAACAGCAACAGCAGTAATAGTAATAGTAATAGCAACTACTTCTAGTGCTGACCGTGTCCTTCGTGCCAGACACTCTGAGGAGCTTTTCCTGTAATATTAACTTTAAAATTTTCCACTCCAATCCTATGAAGTCAGTACAGTTATTACTATTTTTTTAATAATTTGTTTTAAATTTATTTATTTGTCAGAGAGGGAGGGAGAGAGAGTGAGCGAGCACAGGCAGGGTGGCAGGCAGAGGCAGAGGGAGAAGCAGGCTCCCTGCCGAGCAAGGAGCCCGATGTGGGACTCGATCCCAGGACACTGGGATCATGACCCGAGCCGAAGGCAGCCGCCTAACCAACTGAGCCACCCGGGCGTCCCCAGTTATTACTATCTTTAAAAAATAAATAAATAATGAAGAAATGGAGGTTCAGAGAAGTTAAGTAACAGGCCCAGAGTCACACAGCTAGTGGTGGCAGTCGGGTTCCAACCTTAGCAGTCTGGCTCTAGAGTTTTCCCACTTAATCACTCCGCTCGTCTGTTTCTGAAACACCATAAGGACCTTTATGCCTCCTTACTTTGCTTCTGTTTTCCCCGCCCATTACCTTGGAATCCCTTCCTCTCCCCATGTGCTCAAAGTTCTCCTTGGTCTTCAAGGTCCAGCTCTAGTGTTTCCTTCTAGCTCTGATCCCCCTGACTGCCTGCCTTACACCCCAGCAGGAGGACTTGTGCCCATCTGGGCTGGCTGAGCACTTCTGTGAGAGGCTTGTTTCTCTGAGGTCTGTCTTCTCCGACAGACTGTAGATCCCAGCGGTAGAGACAGCGTGTCTGCTCCTGCAGACTTAATGCAGAGTTGGCAGTGAGCTGAAGTGAATTCTCCCTGGGTCTCACACCTACTTGCTTCACCCTAGCTCCCTGACTCGGACAAGGCAACTGCAAAGATGCGAGCTGTGGGCCTCTTTGACAGGGTGGTGCTCTGAGAAGGGTTCCCATCTGGGTCAAGCGCTGAGGCCAGGCCAGTGTTTCAGGCTGAAGGGCCGTGTGGACCTGGATGGTCTCCACTATTTCTGTCTTCTCCCTGGGCTACTGTGAGCTTCAATTTGCTTTGTCTTCATGACCCTAGCTGAAGCCTGGCTGGCCCCGCAGGCTCAGGGGCTGTCAGGCGCTGATCCCTCTCTGCCTGGTCTCCCCACCTCTCTCAGCACTGCCCCCAGGACTCAGACTCCTAGAGGATGAGGCCATCACCTGAAAGGCCAACTCTTCGC
This sequence comes from Mellivora capensis, assembly GCA_004024625.1. NCBI lineage: Eukaryota > Metazoa > Chordata > Mammalia > Carnivora > Mustelidae > Mellivora > Mellivora capensis. The sequence goes on from PISX010010185.1 coordinate 13,208, forward strand.
TGAGATTGCAGCTGCAGAAAAACCTGAGTCCAGGCTAACTAGGTGGGTGAGATGGGAGGGAGTTAACAGTAGGGAATTTTAGCATGCTCTTTTTGAAGACCCCCTCCAGGCACTCCTGGGCACCCTCTTGGGCCCCCCGCTTGTGTGCCAGAGACAGAATCCCCACCCCCATTCCTTTCTTTCATGAGCTTCTGAACTCCAAGCAGCCTTCAGGCAGGGCAGCACTCTGCTGCAACCCCTCATCCCATTGCTGGCCCGCTGGCAAGGTCGTTGTGCTGCTAAGGTCCCCAATGGCCACCTCCTCGACAGGACACCTTACAAAATCCTCTGTAAAGGCCTGCACTAGCCGGTCCCTGCCTACTTCTCCAAACTTGCTCTCTGGTCACCCACTCCATCTCACTGAGCTCCAGCCACGGACCTCTCTTCATTTCTTGTGCTTCTGTGTTTCCCCCACCCCCACATGGAGTGTACACCCAACCCTCTCCTGGCTAACCCCATCTGTCAGAGAGGTCTCCCTTCTAACGGCCTTTTTAAAGAGGCTGTTAAACTGCTCCATTGACTGATTGGTCTCCTGCTTCACTAACTGATTCATTCATTCATTCATTCATTCACTTTTAGGTAGTCTACACTTGGGTTTAAGATCTGTGCCTGGAATTACGATTGGCCCAACACCTGGGGAGAGAGAAGATAATTCATGGATCGAGAATTTTATGGATCCTGCTAGGGCCAAGATGCAGATGAATTCCCAAAGACCAATCCAGGGCTGGAGACCCAAGGAGCAGCATAGCCCAGTGGTCAAGGGCATGACCTCTAAAGTCCGAATGCCTACATTTCAGTACCTCCTCCATCACTGTGGATATGAACTTGGGCAAATTGCTTTGCTCAGCTCCATCATAGCTGTCCTATTGATAAAATGGGAAGAATTAGAGTATCTGTTTCTTAGGATTGTTAAATCAGATACAGTCACGCCAACTAGGGCTTGGCACAGAGGACTCACTGCATAATGGTTTGCTATGACAATATGGGAGAAATTTTGTATCTCACAAATACTGTTTTTATTTAAAAGCTGTAAAAAGCATATGAGGATATCAGCCACAGCAACTTCTTTCAAGATATGTCTCCAAAGGCAAAGGAAACAAAAGTGAAAATGAACTTTTGGGATTTCATCAAGATCAAAAGCTTCTGCACAGCAAAGGAAATGGTCAACAAAACAAAGAGGCAACCCATGGAATGGGAGAAAATATTTGCAAATGACAGTACAGACAAAGGTTGATATCCAGGATCTATAAAGAACTTCTCAAACTCAACACATACAAAACAGATTATCATGTCAAAAAATGGGCAGAAGACATGAACAGACACTTCTCTAATGAAGACATACAAATGGCTATCAGACACATGAAAAAATGTTCATCATCACTAGCCATCAGGGAGATTCAAATTAAAACCACATTGAGATACCACCTCACACCAGTTAGAATGGCCAAAATTAGCAAGACAGAAAACTACGTGTGTTGGAGAGGATGTGGAGAAAGGGGAACCCTCTTACACTGTTGGTGGGAATGCAAGTTGGTGCAGCCGCTCTGGAGAACAGTGTGGAGATTCCTCAAGAAATTAAAAATAGAGCTTCCCTATGATCCTGCAATTGCACTGCTGGGTATTTACCCCAAAGATACAGATGTAGTGAAAATAAGGGCCATCTGTACCCCAGTGTTTATAGCAGCAATGGCCACAGTTGCCAAACTGTGGAAAGAACCAAGATGCCCTTCCACGGACGAATGGATAAGGAAGATGTGGTCCATATACACTATGGAGTATTATGCCTCCATCAGAAAGGATGAATACCCAACTTTTGTATCAACATGGACGGGACTGGAAGAGATTATGCTGAGTGAAATAAGTCAAGCAGAGAGAGTTAATTATCATATGGTTTCACTTATTTGTGGAGCATAACAAATAACATGAAGGACATGGGGAGATGGAGAGGAGAAGGGAGTTGAGGGAAATTGGAAGGGGAGGTGAACCATGAGAGACTATGGACTCTGAAAAACAACCTGAGGGGTTTTGAAGGGGCGGGGGGTGGGAGGTTAGGGGAGCCTGGTGGTGGGTTTTAGGGAGGGCATGTATTGCATGGAGCACTGGGTGTGGTGCAAAAACAATGAATACTGTTACACTGAAAAGAAATAAAAATAAATAGATTAATTTTTTTTAAAAAGCATATGAGGAAAACTTTTCTCAACTACGCTAACCTACAAGTTCTTTTCCCTAGAGGCAGTCTCCATGACTACATTCCTATGTGTCCTTCCAGAGATCTTCTCTACACCTATAAACATGTATATGTACATCTCTGTCATCTATCTATCTATCTATCTATCATCTATCACCCAACTACTTGTACCAAATTATAACCTTCCATAAAGGTCCACCTGATGCTGGACTTTGCTTTTATTCAGTCAATTCAAAAAGGGCTCCAGTCAGCACTCAGAGGTCTCTGTTCTTCCTTAAGAAGGGTTGGAAATGTATAAGGAAGATACAAGGAGCAGTGACCCACCACCCGGTGACCCATGGCATCTCTTCTAGCCCAGTCCCTCACTTCACAGATCAAATAGAACCACATACTGCCAGCATGGGAACTTTTGGTATTCCTCTGTCTTATTTGAAGGAGAGGCAAGATTTTACTTCTCTGAACTGATGACCATCACCTATAAGATCTCTGATGCTCTGTCCTTCAGGAAGGAGCCCTTCAGGTTGTGGGCTTTGGCCTTGGGCATACTGTGACCCACCCACTGGTGGTCATCATTGTGGTTGCTTTCTCCAAGCCAGCCAGACTTGACCTAACACCCCCTCTCTCTGCAATGGCCACTCACTCACCTTGCTGCAATGACCCAATCAGGACATCTTGTTTTTGTTTTCCCTATTAATGAAAACCTTAGTTTGTGGAAATTCGGGAGACTATCAGTGGGATTTGTTACTCCATCTAGGCCAGGATGAATCTGGAAGCATTCAGACATATCAATATGCAACAAGATATATATATATATATATATATATATATATATATATATATATATATATATATATATATATATTTAGCTGGAAAATGCACAGGGTTTCAGCCTCAGAACAAAACCCCTAGCCAGAGGGAGGACTTAGTGATCTAAGGAATGTCTTTTAAGCCAGTCTTTCTGGACTGAAGGGTAGACTTTTTCGAAGGTAAATAAATCAGCCCTGTTCTTCTAAGATCAGGTAGCTCTGAGAACTTTAGTGACCCAGCAACCCTGGATAAACCATTAGGGCTCAGCTGTAAATCTGAAAATAATCCTTTTTCTCTATAAAAAAGACCTTTGAAATGACATCAATTATCTGCCCCCCTTAAATAAAATTCTATTTTATTTGAAAAGAGCATGTTCATTGAAGAAAATTTGAAGACAACGGATAATAAAAAGAAGAAAATTAATATGATCAGCCTTCTGTAACCTAGAGAGAGAAAACCAGTGTTAACAGCTTTCTCTGCCCCACATCCCCTCTTCTCTCTCCCTCTCCCCCACTCCCTCTCTGCTTCCTTTCACTGAATCTATCCTTGTTCCCAGGGAGATACATATGTTCTATATATATTTTTCCCCGAAGTCATGGCCACATGTTTGGTACCTGCACACACACACACACACACACATACACACTCACACACACATACACACTCACACACACTTACAAATGTACTGTGAGCCTTTAGTGATGTCCCTTTATATTCTCTGAGAAATATTGTTTTGCATGGCTATACTACATTCATATTAATTTTGTTCCATGATATGTGTACCCGTCCTCTTCTACTGGGCATTTGAGTTGTTTTAACCCTATATCTTCTCATCTGCAAAATAGAGGTAATGATGAGAGGACCTCACATGGCTTTTTGAAGATAAAATGAGATAATGTGTATGGAGGGTTTGGCAGAGAGCCCGGTCATTTCATGTGCTCAATAAATAGATATTACATATCTTATATCAATTTTGGCCAGCCTCTAGAAGGCTGTAAAGATCATCCCTGCAGGTAAATCTTAGTGTAAATCCTTGAATGTTTACCTAGGATAAATTCCTAGGAATGGGATATCTATACCCAAGATGATGAACATTTTTAAGGATTTTGATATATATTGCTAAGACCTCCACCCATGGGTGTAGGAGTGCCTGTTTCTTGGAGTCTCTCCAGCTCTCAGTAATTGTATACATTTTAATCTTTTTCAATTTGATAGGCATGTTGTTTGAATTTGAATATCTTTCTTTACTAACAAGGTTGATATTGGTTGATTTTCATATTGATTGGCCACTTGTGTTTCATTATTTGTAGTTCATCAGGCTGTGTATTTTGCCCACTTTTTCCTGTTTGGTGCTTATATTTTTTCTAATTAATATTAATTTCTATATAGTCAGGATATGAGCCATGTGTGTGTATGTGTGTGAGTGTGTGTGTGTGTATGTGTGTAGACAACAGTTTTTAGTTTTGCTTACTCTCCTTTAACTTCATTTATGTTATGTACTTATGTTATGTACTTTTTCAAAAAGAAAAGTAGTTATGATTATGATAATGTTCATATAATATAGTGAGATCCTACTTTTTCTTCTATTATTTTTTCCTTCCTTTGTTTTTTGGGTCTACAAATCCTTGTTTTGCCCAGAGATGAAGCAAACATTTATCCTTGTTTTACATTTATTTTATTTTAGTTGTTTTATGGTTATATCTTTATATTTATTTTTAATCCATTGGTCTTCAGTTAGGTATGTGCTTTGATGTGGTGACCCAATTTTATTAATCTGCAAAAAATTAGCAATGTATTTCACTACTATGTATTGAATAACCTATTCTTTACCCAATTGCATAAATGCTGCCTTATTTATGTGGGTCTGTTCTGGGGGTTTCTAGGATATTGCAGTGATATCTTCATTTTTATATCTTTACTACATTCTCTGAATTAATGCACCTTTAAAATAGGTTTTAGTATAATAAATATAAGTGTTTCCTTCAGTCTACTGCTTTCATTTTTATTTTGTTTTTTTTTTAATTTTTATTTTTATTTCTCACAAGTGTATTCTTCTAGAATAACTTAAAAACAATTTTGCCAAGTTCCAAAAAATTCTATTTGAATGTTTATTAGAATTATATTTTATTTATGAATTAATTAGAAATAAATTGAATCTTTAAAATGTTAAGATTGCTTATCCAGGAACATGGCATATTTTGTCACTAATTCACTTCTACACCCTGGAGCAGGGTTTTAAATTTCCTATGATGTAAATGGGATGGATTTCAAGTCATCATTTAACTGAGGACTTTTTCATTTTAAAAAAGGACCTTAGTTCATTCATAGCTGTTATCACAATTTTTAAAAAATGATGGTTTTATTTCTATTATTTTAAGTTTTTGTTTTTATGCTTATGTATTATTTCCTTTGTTCTGCTTTTGTTGTTCCTCTTTGGAAAAGCCATTTTTGTTGTTGTTGTTCTTGTCTGATGAAATTTATATCATTTTTGTCCTGAAAAGTTGTTATCAAATGTAAAAAGACCAACTTCTCCCTACTTCATGTCAAAAGAGAAAACTTTATCAAGACTTCCTTGTTGAAAAGAGGAAAAACCTAATAAATTTTGGCTTCTTTCTTATCACCCCCATTTCTCCATTAAAAAAGAAAAAAGAGCCTGTTAGATTGGTTATTATCGAATAGTCAAGAAATAACAACTATTAGTGAGAATGTGAAGAAAAAAGAACCTTTGTGCACTGTTGGTGGGAATGCAAGCTGGTGCAGCCACTCTGGAAAACAGCATGGAGGTTCCTCGAAAAGTTAAAACTGGATCTCCCATATGATCCAGCAATTCCACTTCTGGGAATTTATTCAAAGAAAACCAAGACACCAAAGTGAAGAGATATATGCACCCCCATGTTCACCACAATATTATTTACCATAACTAAGACATGGAAGCAACCTAAGTGTCTATTGATGGATGAATGGACAATGAGGATGTGGCATATATATCAATGGACTATCATTCAGCCATAAAAAGGAAGGAAATCCTGCCATTTCCAACACCATGGATGGAACCTTGAGGGGATTATGCTAAGTGAGGTAAGTACAAATTTCATATGAACTCATTTATATGTGGAATCTAAAACCAAACCAAACTTACAAGGAACAGATTGGTATTTGCCAGAGGCAGAGGTGTAGAGTCTTGTGCAAAATGGGTGAAGAGGGTCAAAGATGCAAACTTCCAATTATAAAATAAATGTCATGACGGTGTATTAGATCACATAGTGACTATAGTTAATAATATTGTATTGTATATTTGAAAGTTGCTAAGAGAGTAGATCTTGAAAATTCTCAGCACAAGATAAAAATGTTTGTAGCTATATGTGGTGATGGATGGTAACTGGACCTATTGTGGTGATCATTTCACAATGTACACAGATATCAGATCATTATGTTGTACCGCTGAAACTAACATAATGTTATGCACCAATTGTACCTCAATAAATTTTTTTTTTCAAAAAGAAATGCAGGGTTTTTTATTCTTTTTTAAATCAAAATAGCCTTTTATTATCATTTTTAATTTGAGTAGAATTAACATACAATGTTATATTAATTTCAGGTGTACAGTATAGTGATTCAACAATTCTATACATTATTCAGTGCTCATCATGGTAAGTTTGCTCTTAAGCCCTTCATCTACTTCACCCATCCCCCACCCACCTCCTCTAGTCACCACTAGTTTGTTCTCTATATTTGAGAGTCTGGTTTTTTTGATTCTCTCTTTTTTTCTTTGTTTTGTTTCTGAAATTCCACATATGAGTGAGATCATATGGTATTTGTCTTTCTCTGACTGACTTATTTCACTTGGCATAATACATTGTAGCTCCACCCACATCATTGCAAATGGCAAGCTCTCATTCTTTTTTATGGCTGAGTAATATTCCATTGTAGATATTTACCACATCTTTATCCATTCATCTATCAATGGACACTTGGGTTTCTTCCATATCTGGGCTATTTTAAGTATGTCTCCTAAGACGAGGAAAGCAAAAGCAAAAATAAACTATTGGAACTGCTTCAAAATAAAAGCTTTTGCACAGCAAAGGAAACAACCAACAAAACAGAAAGACAACATACTGAATGGGAGAAGATATTTGCAAATGATGCATGCGATAATGGCTTAATTCCCAAATATACAAAGAACATACACTACTCAACACCAAACAAAACAAAACAAAATAATAATCCAATTTAAAAAGACATTTCTCCAAAGAAGACACACAGATGAAACAGACACATGAAAAGATGCACAATATCATCAATCAAGGCTCAACCATCAGAAAAATGCAAAAGAAAAAATGCAGAGTTTCAAATCTGAGTTAGTATTAACTTATTTTCAGGTTTATTTTTTATATTTGCGTATCGTGAAACTCCATTAAAGATAATCATTTAGCTCTAATCCATCTCATAGATTATTTCCCTTTTCTTCAAATGATGTCTTCTTCAGTCTGAAATTCTATATTTAATTCATTTTCCCAAGCATTAGGCCATATTATCAAGTGATTTTTTTTTCATCCTAGTCCCACAGGAGGTATACTTCTGAGGCCTTTCATGTATGAGCAACCCTTTCTGCTGCCCTCACAGGAATGATAATCTGAGAGGACAATCAGAATTTTCCATCATGCATTTCCTCTTATGTTGCCTCTCGTCTGCTGTTTGGTTTTGTGGAGAGATCTAAAGCAAGCCCGATTTTCTTCCTTTGTAATAAACCTCTTTTATTTTCTCTGACACGCACCAAACCTTCTTCCTCTACTCTGTGATTCCAGATTTCCACGAGGACATTTCCAGTGGGTCTGTTTTCCTTGCCTGTTGCTCAGTTGGTTCTTTCAATTTGCAGAAATAGCAGAAAATGGTTACTTATTTTATAAAAATAATTAAACCAGGTTCAGTTGCTCTTTCTTCTCCTTCCCAACTTCCTCTGTCTGTCTTGAATGTACTGTCCCTGTGATCGAAGCCTCTTTTAAAAAAAAAAAAAAAGAACTTTATTATTTTCATTTCTTATTACTTTTCTTTTGAAATCAGGGAAGAGCCTCCAAACATGATTTCTACTTTGCTCTTGGTTTTCTGAAGAATCTAACCTGCTGTCCTTTTGTCTTCAGTGTGGTGCATACAGTAGGCAGTCACATCCCAGGTTCATGTACTTTCTCAAGAGGAAGAATGTGTGTTGGGTGCTTCTTGATGGCCTGGCATTATGCTAAGAACTGATTGTACGGTGGTATGTGGTTTAAGCTGTGCAACTCTCTGGGCAGAAGGACTATTTTAAGATCCCTTTTCACGGGAAATGGATGAGCTCCAGGACTCACCCAGGACCGCAGAGCCAAAGAGTATGGAGCTGTAATTCAGGAGAGGATCCCTCCCTCGCCCAGCATTGTCATCTAGTCCCGTTTGTCCTAATTTTTCCCCACTTCATACTTTCATGGCTAAGCTTCGGTTTTAGATTCATAGATGCGATGACATTTTGAATCTCATTGAGAGGAATATTAAAAGTTGTCTAAAATTATCTCTCGCTTCTTCCTGTACTATTGTCCGGTGTCTCAGACAGACTCCTTCTCTTGAACGTTAGTAGCTTTCTCTGTGTCTGGTTATTTTCTGCCCTTGTCCTTCCAGGGGCAAGTTTGGTTCACTCAGTGTTAAGAGGTGAGATCATTTCTAGCTGAGACGGTCAAGGTGGGCCCCTGTTCTAATCTGGATGGAGAAGAGAAGAGGGAAGAACAGGTTTACTGTAAATGTGCTAGGTCATCAGAGATCCCGTAGTTTAGGGGAGGAGGAAGAGGAGGAAGGAGAGAGGCAGCAGGTGCTTTGGGACTCTTTAGCTAAACTCCCAAGGGTGGTCTGGCTATTTTTGGTGAAGTGTCCCAAAGCAACGGGGCTCTGGCTTTTGCTTCCTCAGGCCCAGTCCAGGTAACCGGTATCACCTGTGACTCCTGGCACAGTAAGACTCCTGTGACCCTGGCATGCTTCCCGAGCCCCTGATATGCCCACAGCCCACCCTCACCTCTAGGCCTTCCCTTTGAGATCAGGCAGGACTACTTCCAGGGTCTCTTGCTATAATTTAGGAAGGCACCAAATTCATTGCCCATAGACTGGATGCTTTGTAAAAGATATAAACCAGCTTATTTATTCTGCTTAACCCTTCAATGTCTCACCATCACTCTTAACATCAAATCCAGATTTCTCACCATGGCCTGGTTGCCTTCTTGGCCCTCTTCTGAGCTACTCCTCCCCTCCCTGCCCACACCCCAGTCACTCCCCCCTTCTCCTTCTCCCTCCAGCATGCAGGCTGCTTCCACCTCCAAAACCACGGGGAATATTCCCCCTTGTCGTCAGCATGACCGGCTCCTTCTTATCTATCAAGTCTTCACCCAAAGCTCCTGTCCCCTGAAAGGCTTTGCTCACCACACGTAGACCTAACCTGCAGCCCCTGCTGGCCCCTGCACGCCCCCCCAACCCCATTAGGTCTCACGGAGCTTCTTCCTCTGAAATGCCCTGTTTACGTCTCTGTTTTTAGTTTTCTGTCAATCTCCCCAAAACGGAACGCCATCCTCATGAGAACAGAGAATGTGTCTTTCCTGTTCTCACCTGCATCCCCTGTCCCTAGAGCAGTGGCTGGGACACAGTAAGGGGCTATGGAATATGTGAAGGGATGTAGCCCAATCCTTTGCAGACACTGGCAGCCCTCCTTCCATTGGGCCAGCTTGCCTTCTATTTTTCAGAAGTCCCCTACATTTCCATCAGCTTTGCCTACTTTATAGCACTGGTGTATGTTCTCCCCTGTTTTTACATTCCTCTGATAATTCCAACCTGACCAGCAGTGGAAGGAGTGAGGGAGGGCAGGTGGAATCACTAATGAGAACTCTGGCTTCCCCGAAAGTTCATACTGAATCTAAATCAAACCCTTTCTCTCTTTACCTGACCTCGAAGGTCATGTTCAAGAAGTTGTCAAGATCTTTGGGGAACTGGATGAGGCACAGTTCTGCTTGGAGTGACACCTGGTGGATCAGGTGACTTGTAGGAGGGCCCTCTACACTGGGACTCCCTGTCACTGTGACAATCAGGAGGGTCCCACTGGCTGCTGCAGGGGAGTACCTAGGTCATCTTGAGAAAACCAGCTGTCGACATCGTGGGTCATTCTGTCAGAGGTACCTGGTGTGTAAGTCACCGCTGAGAATTTGATGTGCTCCTCTACTTGGTACGCTCCCCAAATGAGAGCCCCCATCCATTCCCTGAAGTCACCTGAGACACTGTCTTTTTGAGCAAGGACTCCAAGTAGGCTCGAGTGCAGATGCAAGGTCTCTGCTCTGCCCAGAGGGGAAAGAGTGGAGCTGTGCATGTATCAGTGTTGCCTGAATTCCAAATTCACAGATTAATAAACTCTGAGCTGAAAGGAATGTGCCCATCTTGCTCAGGCTCCTCATTTTATAGAAGCAGTAGCTCCAGCCAAAAGAAGGGAACACTCCCTACCCTGGTCAGCAAATGGCAGAACCCCCACTTCATCCCTGGTCTCTTGATTCCAGTCCAGAACATTATCAATCAATAGTGCCTCAATTTCCCCAGGGATGCAGGATTCTGGGCTAGGAAGAAAGGTAGAAAGCAGCAAATGCCTGCTACCGGGCCCCTCTGGTCTGACCAGCCGAAGAATTCATTCTCCTGGAAGCAGGTGAGCAGCACTAACCTTGATCTGCTCTGCTAAGGGCAGCTGAGAGCTCTTGCAAGGAAAGGAAGGAACCTGCTTAGCGGCCTCAGAATGTAGTGAGGAGGGGCACTGGTCAAAGTCTCCAAAGGGGCAGCCTCTGTTCCTGCTCTGAGCCTGCTGTTCCTGAGTGGCCTCGCCTGGCCTGCTAATGGGAGGGCTGACTCACAGAGGCGGGGAGCTCTGGACTCGACTCTGGGCAGAGCACAATTAGCTCAGTGTTCTGACTCATGCAGTGATGTCAGGACAATTCCAGGGCACATAATCAGGCACTCTGGAGAAGAAAAATGACTGTCATTACCAATTGGAGAGGAATATTTCAAACACCTTAAATCGATAAGGCTTAAATTTGGGGGCTGTTTCTCCTTCTTTCTCAAGACAGGAACTGTCATGGAAAACCCCAGTGCTATAAAGTGTCTCCTTCTCTTAGAGGGGCAAGTCCAGTTGGATTGTGGGAGATGAGCCCTGGGAAGAGCACCTCATTAGAAGCTCTGAATTCTAAGTGGGGTCTGACTTCTCAACCCACCCTCAACAGGGCCCGTCCAAGGAGAGCAAGCTCCCCGTTAGTCTCCATCACAATATTGCATTTGAGGGGGTGCTGAAGAAAACCACCTGATTGGCAAAGAGTAAACTCACTTAATAGGCTCTCTCCCTGCCAGACAGAGATTAAAAGTGATTTTTTTTTTTTTGCCTAAATTACATTTTATTTTCTCACCAGCTGCTAACTCTCTGAGACAGATTGGGAGATAAATTATCACAGCAGTGAATGAATCTAATTTTTCAATATAATTCACGGTAATTCTATATTTTCCACACAAGATGGAAATAGCGCTGGCTCTTTGCCAAGAGTCAAACTTATAAAAAAAAAAAAACAGTATCTTGGACTCCCAGAAGTCTATGAGTTTGGAAGGTAGAGACCAAGGGGCTGATGGAAAGGAATTCCGTAGGCCTGGGCATGGGAGGGGGACGGGGACAAGCGTGGGTTGGGTGGGGTGGGGTTGGAGGGAGGAAGAAAAGGAAGGCAGAGAGGAGGACAGCACTGAGCTAGATGGTTCCACCCCTCCCCCAGCCCAGGACAGCTAAGCCCCCAGGCCTCTCTCTTCATCCCCCACATTCCTGCTTTGTCTCTTCTTTCCAGAATGTTCTTCCCCAGGTTCACCCTTGACCACTCGATAGGACAAGATCTCCCCTGACCAGTCACCCCCCTCTGTCACACCAGCCCATTCTCTCTGCAGCCTTTCCTGCTGTCTGAGGTGGCAAATTTGTTTTTCTTCATCTAGGTCTGTTTCTCTCCATAGGACGTAAGTATCCCAGGGTAGGGTCCTTCCCACCCTGGCTGCTCTGTGTCCGGGCCAGGGTGGGCACTCCATAAATATTGTGGATTCTCTGATCTATGAACAAGAAAGAAAGGAGAGGAGTCAGGTTTCCTGCAAACACCTCATCAGGTGCTTGGCCCCAACTGCATGGTGAGAATGTCATGTAGCAATTTGTCATTGTTAGTGGGTTATTGATGGGAACTGGGGAGAGGGAATAGACAGAGCAGCCTTTGATAAGGTAACCTGGCATGGCTGTGAGCATGGCTGCACCTTGGGTCCGTGAATAATCTCTCGAGGTCCATTTTTCTCCTGCAGCCTTCTCCTGACGATATTTCAGGAGAAATTTAAAATGGTAACTATTAGAAAGGTTGTTGATTAACAAGTCTTTCCCAATCAGAATCAGACTGAACATAGCTAGGGCCAGCCTGGTGCTGCCTTACCTGCCTTCCCAGCGCCCCCGGTGACCCAAGGCAGCAGCTGAATGCCTATCTGGGTGGCTGGGCCCTGGCATTGGGTCCAAATGAGCTTAAATTATTGAAAGAAGCAGCATCGGCCATAGGGGAGGAAAGTGGCAGAGCTGCTTGCTTTAAAGAGTCTGAGACCAGATCTGGCTTGGATCTGTAGGGAATATAAATGATGCAATTAATTCCCTGTAATTTACAAGTCATCATTTGCACAGAGCTCTGTGAGAAAGGGTTCGGAAAGCATATATTGAATGCTGGGGGCTCTGGGGTGTTGTCATTGTTCTCTTTACCTATGGAAAACCGGCTCCTTCTAAGTGCTGGGCCAGCAGAGCCTTCTAGAGCGTTCCCCCCCTCCCCCACTCTATCTGGTCTCCCTGGGTCATTTCACCTGCATTAAGATCTCACTTCAGTTTCCCTTTGAGTTATGGCTGTTTGTGTCTGCCTCTTTCGGTGAAAACTCACTGAGGGGTGAGACCATGTCTAAGACATCTTGATGTCTCTTCCTCCTTCCTTTCCTGGATGGTGGTTATTTCTCTGCCTGTTGTATGTCATCAATAAATATGTACTACAGAGCATTGCACTGAAGACAAGGCTGGTTAGCCACTCTCTGTTCATGCCTAGCCAAGGGTTATACATATTGGGAAAAAAGTCCTTGATGAATTCCAAAATCCTGAGGGGGTAGAGAGAGAGAATTGTTATTTACTTCCTTTGTGGTAGATGTTTCCCCTTTTTTGTACCAAAGTGATAACAGTACCTCAGTGACCAGTTGAGACTCCCCACTTTCCTCTTCTCTGTCCATTTCAGATGAGGCTGTCTCTACCCCTAGTCACAGAGGCAGAACACATGCCCCAGATCCAAAGCAATGAGGGCCCCACAGCCCCTCAGGCTTGGCTTAGGATTGGCAGCTCGACCCTAAGAATCAATGGGATGCCTGGGTGCTGTTTCAGGGACAGAGATACTGTTTCAGGGGCAGGGGCAGGTGTTCTTGCCGGCTGTGCTCGATGCTGAGAGGGTAAGCTCTGTGGTGGCTGCGCCACAGAGGTACTGTAAGGAGCCCGAGACCAAAAAACAACACAGTAGAAACCAGAACTAAAACGACAGTGACAAATGAAGCCCAGAAAACATCCTTTGAGCCCTGAATCCAATTAGACCTGAATATGGCTTTTCTACCCTTGGACTTTTCGATTATGTTAGTTGGGTTGTTTGTCACTTGCAATAGAAATGCCCCGCCCCCTCACCTCATCTATCCTTCATGCCAGCACAGGTGAACTGTGACCGGAGTAATGACTAAGGAAGAGTCAATCGATGTAGTCAAGGAAATGTTCACCCTCACTTAAAATCAAAGAATAGCCAATTAAAGCAATGAGATAACATTGTTTGGCTAGAAACTTGGCAAAGATTAAATGCAATGATAATACTCTGTGGTAAGTAGATAGATAATGCTTAATAAGGGTACTACAGAAAGGATATTCATAAACTGCTGATCGGAGGATAATTTAGAGGGTAATTAATAAATGTATATTAACTTGCCAGCCTTCTGTCTGCATCTAAGAAAGTACCCTAAAGAAATAAGTAGGAATGTATGCATTTAACTAACAGAATAAACATATGTGATAGGTGTTTATAAGAGTGAAAAATTGAACGTAACCTGAGTGTCCCACCATGGAAGACAAGCGGAGTAAATTTTGGTGCATTCCATAATCAAATTGTATGTATTCATTAAAGTATTGTTTTATTTTTTTATTTAAGAAATTCCATTTTTTAAAAGACTTTAATTATTTGAGAGAGAGACCAAGAGCATGAGTAGGGGGGCAGGGCAGGGGAGAGGGAGAAACAGACTCCTTGCTGAGCAGGGAGCCTGATGCTGGGCTGGATCCCGGGACCCTGGGATCATAACCTGAGCTGAAGGCAGATGCTTAACCAACTGAGCCACCGAGGTGCCCAAAATTGCTCTGGAATGGATGACTGTGACATCTTCTAACTGGTATCCTGGATTCCCCTGATGCCCCTTCAGTATGCTGAAGAGTAAACAACACATTTCTTTAAGTTTATTTATTTAATCTCTACACCCAACATGGGGCTCAAACTCATAACCCCAAGATCAAGAGTAGTATGCTCTTCTGACTGAGCCAAAAAGGTACCCTGACAATATGGTTTTAAATAACAAATGGGTCAAAAAAAGAAATGAACCATGAGAGACTATAGACTCTGAAAAACAATCTGAGGGTTTTGAAGGGGCAGGGGTTGAGAGGTTGGGGAGCCAGGTGGTGGGTATTATGGAGGGCACATATGGCATGGAGCACTGGGTGTGATGCATAAACAATGAATTCTGTTATGCTGAAAGGAAATTAATAAAAAAAGAAATTAATTAAAAAAAGAAATATTAAGAGAAAAATTTTAATTATGAACTAAATGAAACTGAAAATATAACATCAAAACTTGTAGAATGGAGCAAAAGCCATGCTTAGCAGATAATTTCTAGCAATGTATGCAAAACTTAGACAAGAATAACTACCTAAAATCAATCATCTAATCTCCCACCTTAGGATACTAGAAAAGAAGAGCAAAATAAACCTAAAGCAAGTATAAAAAATAAATAATAGAAATTAGAACAGATATCAGTGTAAGTAAAAACAGGCAAGCAATGGGGAAAAAATCAACAAAACCAAAAGCTGTTTCTCTAAAAAGTTTAATAAAACTGATAGACTTCTAGCCAGGATAAGAAAAAAAAAGAGAGAAGGCATAAATTATTAATATTAGACATGAAAGAAGGGTCAACAGTACTGATCCCATGAACATTAAAAGAAGAATAAAGGAATATTAGGAAAACTCTATGCCCACAAATTTGCTCACTTATATAAAATTCCTTGAAAGACAGTATCTACTAAAGCTCACACAAGAAGAAATAGATTAAAAAAAAGAAGAAGAAGAAGAAATAGATCATTTTTATGTGCCAACACCTATTAAAGACATTGGGTGAACCCTTTATTGTAAGGGCCTGGTTAGCCAGAAGGAGCCATTTGGTTGTAAACTTAGATTGACCATGCCCCTCCCAAAGAAACTTACTCATAAAGCCCAGATACAAGGGTGGGCCAGGCTGGGTGGAGACATCTAATCAGTAGGGCATGCATATATTTACTATGGTAAACTGAAATTCAATTGGCCACCAGTATTGCTGACCTAGCATGACTGTGCAGTTTTCCCTGTGTATTGCAATCTGTGTATAAGCCAGGCTCAACCACCTCTATAAAAGTTAGTCTGTGAGGCTGGGAAGGGTCGTCGTCTCTTTGTTAGAGATGGCCCCACTGGTTGGTTTGATTCTCGATGCTTGGCTGAAATAAAGCTTTGCTTGACCTTTGCTTTGTATCAGTCTCACTCCTTTGATCATGGACCCATTATTGGGGGACCCTAACATATATAATCTTTAAAATAGAAAGCATCAGGTCTGGATGGTTCCACTGGTGAATTCTACCAAGAATTTAAGGAAGAAATGATACCAATCTTCTACAGTCTCTTCTAGAAAATGCAAGCAGAGGGTATACTTCCTGACTCATTCTATGAGGCCAGCATTATATTAACACTAAAATCAGATCAAGAAAACTACAGACCAATATAACTAATGAACATCGATGCAAAAATCCTCAGCAAAATGCTAGCAAATTGAATCCAACAATATATGTAGAAAGAGTAACACACCATGACCAACTGAGATTTATTCCAGGTATGCAAGCCTGGTTCAGCATTTGAAAATCAATTAATGTAATCTGTCACACCAGCAACAGGCTAAAAAAAAATTTCTTTGATCACATAGCAAGATGCAGAAAAAGCATTTGACAAGATCCAATGTTCATTAATGATCAAAATCCTTAGAAAACTAGGAATAAACTGGAGTTTTTTCAACTTGATAACTAACATCCACAGAAAAACCCTATAGCTAATGCCATACTTAACGGTGAGATTCTAGATGATGTCTCCCAGATCAGAAACAAGGCAAGAATTTTCCCCCCACTCTCTCTTTTTTAATATTTTATTTACTTATTTGAGAAAGAGAGGGCACAAGGGGAGTAAGAGGCAGAGGGAGAAGCAGACTCTCTGCTGAACAGGGAGCCAGATGCAGGGCTAGAGGCAGGGCTCCATCTTGCGACTCTGAGATCATGAACTGAGTCAAAGGCAAATGTTTAATCAACTGAGCCACCCAGGTAATCCAAGAATTTCCCCTTTCACCAATCTATTCAACCTCATACTTGAAGTCCTGGCTAATGAAATAAAACAAGACAAGGAAATAAAATGTATGCAGAATATTTATTCCTTTAGGAAAGAAGAAACAAAATTGTCACTATTCACAGATGACATGATTGTCTATGTAGAAAATCCCAAAGATCCAACAAAAACTCAAACTAGTAAGCATTTATGGAAAGGTTGCAAGTTACAAGGTTACCGTATCTAAGTCAATTGCTTTCATACTTGTAAGCAATGACCAATTAGAATTTAAATTTAAAATACAATACCATTTACATTAGCACCCCTCCCAAAATGAAATATTTAAGATTCAATTAACAAAATAGATACAAAACTATATGAAGAAAACTACAAAACTATGATAAAAGAAGTCAAGAAGATCTAAAAAGGTGGAGAGATACTCCACCTTCATGGATGAGAAGACTCAGTATTGTTAAGATGTATCCTCAGACCCTAGACCAGGGACAGGTACGTGGTAAGTCCCGCACAAACAATTGTTAAAAATAATGGAAGACCAAAGTTACCTGCATCAATCATCTTTGTTCTACCAGTGCCTGGGAAAGACAGGTCAGAACCAGTTAAGAGAACAGATGCAGTCAACAATAACAAGTGTTGTGACCCTATTTCCTCCAAGTCAGGTGGCCAGGTAAACAATGCTCTATTAGTAATATAAGTTGGAACAGACAAAACATTTTTCAAGCTTGCAAGAGAAAAAATCTTTTGCAAAATTGCATTAAGGTCAGATAATTGCAAATGTGGAAATCAATGAAAATGAAAACACTATATATAAAAACCTCTGTAGTACAGCAAATTCAGACTCAGAGAAAATTAACTGTTCATTTTTTAGTATCATATAATTACATTTATCTGATTATAAAATAATGTACTCTTATGGTTTGCAGAAAACAGGAAAGAACAAACAAGAAAATAAAAACTGTGGATAGCCACCAATAACATTTTTGTATATATTTTTTCCTATGTAGATTTAGATATATATTCACAGAGATACTAATAAGATTTTTGCTTAATTTGATTTGTAATTCAGAGAGAATGAGAGAAAGTGAGATGAGAATCTTGTACCCTACCTATTTGGAAGAAACTTAAGACAATCATTATGAGAAGAAACTCTCCTGGTATGGGCTGCTAGGCATATGAGAAAAAGGACAAGGCAAAGATTATCAAAGAATCATGGAGTATGAATGCTTCTGAATAATTAGTGTGAGAAATGATGAATTTGCCTTTTAATTTAAAAATTCTTCTATTATTAAAAAATCAAGTAAGTCAAATAAGCATTAAGTTTAAAAGCATAAGAAAATCTTAAGATGTGTTTAGTTGCATGAAACAGAAATTCTAGCTTAAGGACAAAATGGAATTATGTAAAAATGGAGGAAATTCATGATGAGGAATAAAAAGAGGCCCCAAATGGCTGGAAGAACAAAAGAACTGCTAGATTCTCTTCTTCCTTTCCTTGGGGCTACATGGTCCCTAATCTCTGTTTTAGACTGCCCATCTATGTCTTTTTCCCTACCAACTTCCACACCTCAGACTGATATCCTCTGTCTCTTAATTTCAGTTTGCATGTGATTTTGCTGGGGTCAATATTGGTTCGTACATACTCTGATGTTGTAGCTTGACTCCTACAGCCAGAAATCACAGTCTTTGGGTCTCTTAATTGTTTTTCTAGTGTAAGAACATAATGGTTAATGCTACATTTTGGAAGACCCGTGCTTGCATCAGCCAGATATCAGTGGCTAAGGAAAGGAGGTAGGGTCATATGGGCAAGAGGACTATTGGGAAGGGTAATAACAACTGAACCCCAAGGGAAGAAAGAAAAGAAAAAATAAGTAAATGACAAAGTAAAGAAACCTAAACTAGCAAAGCTAATCAAAAACAAATTCAGATTAACAACATTAAAACCAGAAAGCTAATATAACAACCAATATTAAATATTTTTTTAATTATACAGACATATTAAGCCAAATTGTTAGATAATTCAACATCTCAGTAAAATGGGGGGAGAAAACAGTCTTTAGTAACATAGCATTCCAAACTAGATCCAAGAAAAAAATGAAAAAAAGTCATTAGGCTTAAATAGAAGATTATTTACAAGGGTCATAGAGATATGCTGCAAATTATTCCTAATGCAAATGATTTCTGTGTGCTATAAACTGTTCCAAAACAAAGAAAAGAAATGCAGAGTGCTCATATTGATCTATGAGGTCAGAATGATACAAGGCCTGAAATCTGATAAAGACATTATAACAAAATAAAATCTATGCCAACACAATATCTGAATGCAGATAAAAGTGTTGAAATAAAGTATCAATAAATCAGCCCTACATTACGAGAATAATATACCAGAAGCATGTGTAATTTATTGCAGCAAAATAAAGGTGGTTTTATAATGAGGAAATCTATTCCTATTGGCCATAGTTGGCATAACATATGCTGTTCTAGAAGATCTTAATAGTTATCAATATTACCTATTTTATTATTTATGCACATATTCAACTGTAAACACAATTAATAATCATCTTCCTACCAGATATAAGACTTAAGGATAAGGAAGTTGAGGGAAATTGGAGGGGGAGATGAACCACGAGAGACTATGGACTCTGAAAAACAACCTGAGAGTTTTGAAGGGGCGGAGGGTGGGAGGTTGGGGGAACCAGGTGGTGGGTATTATGGAGGGCATGCATTGCATGGAGCACTGGGTGTGGTGCAAAAACTATGAATTCTGTTACGCTGAAAAGAAATTAAAAAAAAAAAAAAGACTTAATGAATCCTGGAAAAAAATTCTTGAGTCACACAGTGTTGCCCATGAGTAAATACAGATCCCCAAAAGTATAAGGAAATTCTATCCAAAGCCCATTCTTGTAATAGTCACAGAACCACATAGAACAAATCCTTTTAAATTCAAAATAGATGAAATATTTAACATCATATACTGCTAAGGCTAAAGTTTATTTTCAAATGTTAAGTAAATAAGCCTCAAAATGTATTAAATTCTTTTAACTAGTCACCTCATTGCTAGTCACCTGTGAATGTCGGTGTTTAAAAGTTAATAGAAGTGGTTTTCCTGTGACCTCCCTTGGTCATTATGAACTTTCATGTCACCTCACTTGGCCCTTATAAACTTTCTCACCACTTAATATATGTATAGAGACTATATGCAGAAACAGGAAAAGGACAACAAAAACAAAAACCGAAAGAACATCAAAGAAGGGGAGTAATAAATAAACTATATCATAAAGAAACCTAACCTAGTACACTTAACTAAGAACCAATGCTCATCCCTTCAATAGGTAAGCAAGAAACAACACGACTGTTTCAATAGGTGATACAAAGCCTTTGAAACAGTCAAACAGCTATTCCTTATGTTAAGAATTCTAACAAAAAGAACAGAAATATCCCTTTTACATAAAAAGTGACATATTCATTGTATACAAAATCCCCACTGTATGCTTAATGATAACTGTAAAAACATATCAACTTTAAGCAAAGGAACAATTATGCCAAATAATCTTTTAATAGTTTGTTGTTTTTTTTAGTATTACTGTGGGAGTTTTAGATAAAGCAGTAAGACATGAAATTGAATTACTTGAAAGGATTGGTTCTCAGGCTTTGGCAAAGACAGAGTATATTGGATGGAAATAAAACTGATGACAATAAAAACGACAACAATTAACACATACAGTCCTTATTTATCGAATTCTCTTGACAAACCTGTAGTCTAGAATTACTATCATTCCCATTTCATAGCCAAGGATACTGGCACAGAAAGGTTAAGTAATTTCTGAAGGGCTATACAGCTAGGTAGAGGTGAAGCTGGGATTCCAAACCAGGAAGTGTCCCAAATCTATACTCTCCACTAATCCTGTGATATACCAGGTGCTGGGCTAAGCACCACATGTAATCCTCTCAACCACTCTGAGAAGTGGATTGTTCTCTCCATTATAGGCTGTGGCAGCTGTGCAATAAAATACAGTACATAAATTCAACAGACTCTTGTGAAACTCTTAAAACTGTAATTACAAAGATGTAGCTACATAGAAAGATTTTGGCAATAAAATTTGAAATAAAAAGGTCAGATATCAAACAGTATGTCTAATATAATTATAAGTAGGGAAAATATATCTATTTGGACGAAGACTGAGAGCAAATGAACTAAAATGAAGGTAGGTATTGGAGCAGGGTGATGGGAGTGTGGGTGATTTGTTTTTCTTTACCAATTATCCATAATGAACATCTAATAAACAAGCTGAGGCTACAAAAATGATGTGTAAATGATGAAAATAGAAAGTACTGTGATGATTTATGTTGAAATGTCTATTAATGCATTGAGTCAGAGTAAAGAGATTTCTAATTGTGGCATTCCAAGTGTAAATCAGACTACAGTTAGGATAGATGTTGGAGAGGATGGGAAAAAAAAATAATTACCCATGCAAGAAACTGCTTCCTCTGCCACTCCAGGAGCTGCCTGTCTTTGCTCAAAGCAATCTCATTAAGTCACTGTGTCCATCTCCCTAACCCAAGGCAGAACTGCACCTGAAGCAAACCAGATGGATTGGGAGCTCTCCGGCCTCCAGCATTCAGGGTCCCCTTCATTCCTGGCAGCCAAGCTGTTGGCCACCAGTGTTTATACTGAATTGCTTCATACACACACTAAACTTAAGTGCATTTAAGTTCTACTCACCAGAGAGAAAGAAAAAAATTAAGCATATTAAAAAATATGAATAAGATTTTTTCATACAATAAGATCCCTAAATGTGAGTCTTCATTGAGTTTAACCAAAGACATCCACATTTCAAAGCTGGAAGAAAAACACTGCTGCATTGGACATATTAAGAGTACTAAAGTATATTTTGAATAGTAATCATTTTTATCTTATGCTCTAACTTTGGAATTCAACCCCAGTTTAGGATGTAATTGTACCATATAGACAAGAATAAAGTAGAGGTGGAGGAGTGATCCAATTTGTAATCCAGGCAGCCAAAAATCAAGGCTTATTCCCTCAAATAATTTTAATCCTTCCTGCAAGTGTAATGCCTGGGTCATCACTCTTTTTGTGCTGTGTATAGTGTAGATGTTAAGGTGAACTACTCACCTTCTATAACAAAAACTCTCCAAGTCAAGGTGGCTTAAATACAGTAGAAGTTTATTTCCCACTTATATAACTATCCAGACAGTCTAGGCTGATGGGCACCTATGCACCATGAAGTCAGTCAGGATCCCAGACCCCCGCCATCCTGTTGCTCTTGCTGTAGGACCTTCTCCTGATTTGCACTGTGGAAGCAGGATTTACTGGCACATTAGCATTCAGATTTCAAGAAGGGAAAAAATAGAGCCACATTCAGGAAAGATAGCCTGTCTTCTTTGGAGATGACTCAGAAGTGATACATATCACTTCTGCTCACAATCCATTGCTTTGTACTTAGTCATGTGATTACAACAACCTGCAAGAGAAGTTGGGGAAATAGTCTCTGAGTACATGTGTGCTTGGGAAGGAGAGAACAAATTTGGAGGAGGGAACCTCCCCCAAATTTGAGAGAGGGCAGTAGATTTGGAGAACATAACTAAAAATCCACTTCTTTTCAGGAAATTGAGTTGCCATTTAAACCCATTTTCTGTCTGATCAGAGATGACCAGATGATTTTCCTGGCCCACATTACTGCCATGGCCAGGAAAATATAATGGCCAGTAGAGCTTCCCCATTCACTCACAGCCCCACTCCTGTCTCCAAGCTTCATCAACAGATCAAAGGCTGCAGTGATCTCCATGTTTGAAACCTCTGGCCTTGAAACCTTTGTATGCAATGTTCACACAGGAGTCATGCAGTTATATATGTGCATGTACAAGCACACACACACACACACACACAAACATGTTGATGGCAACATATCAGAATTTGCTTTCAGATACCCTGTGCTAGTTTCTTCTGATTGGAGAGGAGGAAACCAGAAGGTTATCATCAATAGATGAAAGAGGAAATATTTGCTGGGGAATTGGAACTGGGGAAGAGTCATTACATCTTCTGAAGTCACTACTGTATTTGTCTGGGAGTGTCCTGTCAACATGCTTTAGTAAGAGCAGAAGCATATTCCTCTTTCAGAAAATATAACCAATGGCCACAGAACACATGTATCTCTTGGATTTGAGGAGCGGAGATTCCTGATGAACATGTGGCATTGACAGGAGGAAGACTGGAGCTGAGTACTATGAAGGGAAACATTCATGGCTGTTTTCTCAGGGAGTTGTCATAAAAGAAGCAGAGACTCTGAGATCATATGAATCTGGGTTACAAACCCTTGCTCTGTGTCATGCCAGCTCTGAGGTCTCAGTCAAGTCACTTAGCCTTCCTTAATTTCCTCCTCAGCAAAAAAAAAAAAAAAAAAATGAGGCGACCATGCCCAGCTGTATGGTTAAACTGACTCTTTGGAGCCTGGAACCTCAGGTCTCAATAGTAAGTAGTATTTGTTGTTGTTATTATTATTATTATTATTATATTATTATTATTATTATTATTATTACATCCTTGTGAAGCTTAAGTGAGATACCATGTGAAAGCACCTTGGTCAGCACCTGACATGTAATAAGTATGATTCTCTTGGGTTAGAGCTCCTAACGTTCTCCTAGGTGTCCTCACATTAGAACGTGAATCAGGAAGTTGCCCCTTGTTAGAACCTGAAGATAAGCCTGAAGGGCCAGCAATGGGGATGGATTGAAAATGTGGAGAAGAGAATGGGGAAGGCATTTGTTAAACATTTCTGTAAGTCAGGCACAATAGTGAGTGTGTGGAGTCACTAACCAATTTTGACTTCTGAATTGTATTCTGAGTTGCCCTTGCTTATTAGTTTCCTATGGCTGCTATAACAAATCACCACTGACATGGTGGCTTGAAACAACACAAATGTATCATCTTACAGTTCCTGAGATTAGAGGTATAAAATAGGTCAACAGGGCCATGTTCCTTCTAAAAGCTCCAGGGATTATCTGTTCTTTGCCTTTTCCAGCCCCTAGAGGCCATCCACCTTCTTTGACTAACAGCCCCTCCTTGCACCACTCCAACTCCCTTCTCTGACTTTGACCCCTCTGCCTCTTTCTTATAAGGATCCTTGTGATTACACTGGGCCCACCTGGACAGTCCAAGATAATGTTCCTATCTCAAGATCCTTAATTTAGTATCTGCAAATTTCCTCTTGCCATGTAAAGTAACATATTCACAAGTTCTAGAAACTAGAATGTGGATATCTTTGGGAGGCCATTATTCTTTCTACCACACCTATTCATACAGTCTTTGTACACAAAGACCCCATGAATCCCAGGAGTGATCAAGATGGATGAAGACCAAGAACAATATCTGTGCCCTCCAACACAGTTCTACAATGTATACATCATGAGTAAAAATCAGAGACCAACAGTGAGTAGAGCTGAAGGCTCACATAGCTTATAACTCAACAGTTCCATCCCAGATCTCCTGGAAGCTCTTGCACATGTGCTCCAGGACATGGGCTCATGAATCTTTTGCACAGCATCTTTTCGGCTTGTGAAAAATTGGAAAGTATTTTTCATGCAGATGGATTTAGAAATTCCCACCATAGAGCACCATGCAGACCTGGAAGACCCAAAGCTATCTAAAAGCCTAGGAGCCTAGAGGATTCTGAGAAACATAACAAAGAACACAAGCCACAAGAGAACACATACAATATAATATCATTCTGTATAAGTGCACATAAAAGATTCAATGAAATATTCAGTATTGCTTCAGAATACATAAATGGATGCTACAGAGCAAAAACTATGCATGAGAAGGTAAGTCTCAAATTTACGATATTAGTTTCTCTTGGGGAAGGAGAGGAAGGTGCTATTGGGGAAGAGGACACAGTAAGCTGGAAAATAAGCACAAGAAAGTGCTTATTATGTCACTCATTTTGTAGGGCTGAAATAGTTCATGATAAAAAAGTTTAAATATCAACCTTGAAATTTTTCCGCGAAACTGTAAATGCCTTCATCTTTAAGCCTCAGGGAGACGGGATTTTTGACAGGGGCGCAGAGATAGGCAGGGTTTTACTTCTGAAAAGGGCCCATAAAGGAGGCAGAAGAAGTCACTATGTCAATGTACCCAAGAGGAAATCCACAAGGCCGAGGAGAGAGTTTGGGGAGGAAAGAAGAGGTGGCATTGTTTTTGAAAACTATAAGCTAAGATTCTTTCTATTTAAAAAAAGTCATAAGAAAACCAACTCAAACTGATTCAAAAATAAAGGAAACACATTGGCTCATATAATGGAAAAGTCCAGATATAGCTCTGGCTTTAGACCAGGCTTTCTCAACATAGTACTGACAAGCACCAGTGACATTTGGGGCCAGATGACTCTTCATTGTGAGGGCCTGACCTATGCATTTCAGGAGGGTTACCAGCAGCACGGCGTCTACCCCTAGAGGCAGGTAGTAACCTCCAAGTTGTGGCAACAAAAAAGGCCTCCAGACATTGCCAAGTGTCCTTTGGGGGAGGGGGGCAAAATTGCCACCCGTATCCCCTCATTGAGGACCCCTGGTGTTAGGGAACGTTGACCTAGTGATTAAATGACATCACCAGGACCTGGTTTCTCACCATCAAGGCACATGCTTTCTATAGTCTTGGCTTCATCCTAGGGTCCACATGGTGGTCCCTAGCAGCCCCACATGCTCACCTTTTGTAGCAGAATGGCTTTCATCTTGTCCAGACATCACTGCTTCACACCTTGCTGCCCGGGCAGAGAGGTAGTTGATTTGGGTCACTGTACAGAACAGACACCACACACAAAATCCCAGCTCATGTCTCCTCTCCCTACTCTGCTCAGACTGGCGAGGTGCCCAGAGCTTAGCCAGTCCCCATGGTGAGAGGAACAGAGAAAGCTGATTGGTCTAAGCCCACAGGACCCACAGCTGGGGCTGGGATGAAGTCAGTACCAAGTCCCAGTAGGTGATGTAGGTGACACATCCCAAGACACTGGGATGTGTCACCTACCAAGACACATGGATAAGGAGGCAGGTAGGGTGACCCCGCCAAAATGTCTGTACATCACTCCACAAGAAGAGTGTGCAGGTCTGGCACTGTCCAAATTCTGCCAAGGGTGCGTCTAGATCCAGACAATAGGGCTACAGTGAAGTGATGCTGTGGGAAAGAGATGCTTCAAAACCAGAAGCTAAAGGGTCTGCATGAGAAGGAACTGCCTCTGCCTGAAAACCCATGCCCTCTCTCCCTATCCTGCCTGCCCCAAGCCAGATTCGGAAAGGGTCAGAAACCTCAGCAACTCCCAGTTCTGCTGGAAAAGGAGGAAACACAGAGCTCGAAGCTGGACAGAGACCCTGCCACTTCTCCATGGCAAAGGACCTCGGTCATGGGCCAAGCTGGGAGGGGCGAGGGAGAAGCTGGCATTAAAGCAAGTTCAGAATTTTTATTATCTAGAACTAGACCATTTTAATTACTGAACTGGGACTGTATTTGTGGTTTAAAGTGACCAGAGATCCTTTTATTACCGAACAGCCAGGAGAAAATTATGGGTCCTGCCTGAGATAGAGATTTCATCCTCAGGCAAGAAATGGTCCTCACTGCATGCATTTTAAGGGGAGAATGGGATCAAAAATAAAACCACGCTTCAGCTCTGTCTGTGGGCTGTGCTGGCTCCACGTGCAGCTGCCGTGTCCTTCAATGGAGCCCAGGGAAGAGGCTCCAGCAGGACAGGAGGCAGGCAGTCCCCAACTCCCACCCCCGCCAGGGAATCTGGTCTGCCCAAGATCTGCAGAACCTGCAAGGAGAGGCTACAGCAGCAAGGATTTGAGAAGCACTGGCTTGGGCAGCAAGGCCCAGTAGCAACCTCAAGGTCAGGTAGAGGCAGACAAATGTTATATAGCAGAGAGCAGTGGCCCTAGCAGAAACCACCGCCCTGGGATCTGCCAGAGAACTGTGATTTCCCAACCCCTGGGACCTCATCAAGATGACCAGGCTAACACTGTTGTTACTGACATCTGCCCTGATTTTTCTAGCCCTCTGCCCCAGAGCTGTGACCCAGAAAGCAAAGGTTACCCAAAGTGCTTGGGCCCGGGGGCTGAAGCATCCCAGGCTGGTGCCTTCAGTTCCCCCTGCTCCAAGCAGAGAGGCACATGCAAGCACTTACTTCCTCTCTCTCCTCCATGAAGTAGCTCAAGGGTCATGCCAAGCTGCTCACAAATGCTCCCCACTGGCTTCCTGTTTATTGTACTCCTTTGGCCATTAATGGGGCAAGATGCAAATGCAATCGCAGGAATCAGCCCCAGTCTTACATGGGGCTCACAATATCGGTTCCCATTCTGACAAGTGTATGCTAATTGCATTCTGTCTCCTTGCAAATTACAGCTATTCCTCTGGTTTTAAAAAATTTGACATTTCATTTTGATTGCAGCCTCTTCTTGTTTCCTCCAGCACAGGGAAAGGGAGGGGAGTGGAGCTTTGAGGGCAGACACTGACCTCATGGCCCGGGGACACAGGCTGCTGGAAGGGGAAGCCACCGAGTGGAGTAGCAACAAGAAGCTGGGACCTCATTGACACATGGGGTCTTTCTGCTTCTGGCAGATTTACACAAATGGGGTCAAACCCCCAAACTGCACAGCTCACACGGATCGAGGGCCTTCCCTGTGCTTTCTGCAAATTCCTGCCCACTCTTCTTCCTGTGTCCCTCTGGTTTTGCTCCTCTGGCTGAGTGAGCCCTCCTGAGTTGTCTGCACATCTACGGACACCCCTAGCCTGAGAAATCCAATCATGGTGGTGGTTCTCCTGTGCGGCATCTTAGAGTCTTGTCTGGGCGCTGGAGGAATTACAGTAGGAATTCTATCAAATATAGCATCCTGTGTGAAGGTCAGAGGATCTCAAAGTGGAGCCCAGGGACCCTTGGAGGGCCTGAGACCTTTCCAGGGTATCCATGAGATCAAAACTCTTCAGGGGCACCTGGGTGGCTCAGTCGGTGAAGCATCTGCCTTCGGCTCAGGTCATGATCTCGGGGTCCTGGGATCGAAACTCACATCGTCTCATGGCTTAGCAGGGAGCCTGCTTCCCCCTCTGCCCATACTCCACAATTGTGCTCTCCCCCCCTCAAATAAATAAGTAAATCTTAAAAAAAAATAAAACAAACAAACAAACAAAAAACCTCTTCATAACCATGCTAAGACGCTGTTTGCCTTTCCCTCCGAAACATACAGCAGAGTTCTCCAGCACCTATGGAATGTCTGATGATGTCACCGCTCTGAGAGTGGAGAGGGTATGTGCCTGTGTATTCTGGTGTCCTAAAATGCTCTCAACTTTACTTTCTGACACAGTAAATGTAATAAATGTAATGCACATAACAAAGCCCTTTAGGATTCTCAATAATTTTTAAGACACCAAAGTGCATCCCCTTGAGCCTTGCAGTCTTTCAGAGCTGCTCCTCCGGCTGAGAGACCCTTACCCTTACATGCAGCCCCTAGGACTTGGGGTTCTATGAGCCCTGTGCCCATCACTCCCAAAGCAAGAGCCACGTAAGGCTGATTGACCTTCCACAGGTAGAGTGACTCTCTATCTGTGCAAAGCTCTCTCAAATCCAGCAAGAGACATAAGATTCATGGCCTTCTTGGGAGGGAGGGAGGCCTTGAGGAACCACCACATCCTTGAGATCATACCTGAGTCCTCTTTCATGGCAGAGTTTAGAATGGGGCAAGATGTGTTACTGCCCATTTTACAGGAGGCAAAACTGAGACTCTGGAGAGAGATGGTGGAGATGAGATTAGCATCCACTAATGTGTGATTGTTGGTTTCAACAGCCTTTTGAAGGCTGTTTTGAAACATTCTCTTCCTCGCCTCACCTGTTTTTGCTTTCTTCCCCATCTTCTCCTCTCACCCTTCTTTCTCCTTCCCTCTTGTGCCCTCTCCTTCCTTTCATTCTCCTTCCCATGTTTCCTTCCTCCAAGCTATCTAAGGTGGGTCTGTTGGTATTTTTGTCATTCTTTCCTGAGAGATAGCAGTGAATTTCAATAAATGCGAATGGCAGAGAAATCAGACAGTGATACCTGAGCAAAAGTGGGAGTGCTGTCAGCCACGTCTCATCATGCCCCTGACTGGCAGAGCTGGGGTCCTAGGGTGAGTTCTTTGGGCCCCCAAGTGCCTCCAGCTCCCAGTGGGGTGACGGACTCTACTCTCCAGCTCTACCCAGCCAGCAGCTCTGGGCACCTCCAGTTCCCTCTG
The DNA here is from genome assembly GCA_004024625.1 of Mellivora capensis. Lineage (NCBI taxonomy): Eukaryota > Metazoa > Chordata > Mammalia > Carnivora > Mustelidae > Mellivora > Mellivora capensis. Next base: position 42,222 of record PISX010010185.1, read on the forward strand.
GTCCCCTTCACCTTTTCCATCAGTTTTTTTTCCACCCTGTACCAAAGAAGGGGTTGCTGCCAATTGACTCACTAGTCATTCCTTCCTCTGAGTCAGGATCTGAGGAGAGAAATGTGGAGATGCACTCTCTTCCCTAAATGAGTTCACAGGTCAGTGAAGAGATGGAGACATGATCAGATAAAGACAATATTGTGAAGTGAAAGAGAGAATAGAAGCCTGGGCCAATGTCATGGGCACTTGAGGGATGCTGTGGCTCCTGGAGGGCTGACAGAGGGTGGGAGGTGCAGCTAAGCCAGGAGAGCAGGAGGAGCCCAGATCACCAGGTCTGGGCTACCACAAACTCCAAACTAACAGCAATACCTTAGGGGCTGGAGTGGCATGTGTATGTGTGTGTGTGTGTGTGTGCATGCACACACGTGTACATTTGTGTCGGGGAGTGGCAGAGACTAATATAGAAACGGGAATTTCTAAACTGTTTTAATGGAGGCAATACAAGGTATTGCTTAAGGACATCAGCTGGGGCATTAGATGAACTTGACTGTCGCTCACTTTGGGCAAGAACTTTAAGCTCAATTTTACCACCTATTCAATGGAATGATAATAGTACCCATCTGTAGATTTATTATGAGGGTGACATAAATTAATATGTTTAAAGAAAGTTTAAAGAAAGTTACCTGAAATATAGAAGTGTGTAGATCAGTATATAAATGTCAGTTGCTGTTAGTATTGTGGGAAAGAACAACAGAAATAAACCCCCACGTGAAGCATTCAGCCCAGTGGCTAAAATATGGTAGACCAGACACCGGGGGTGGTCTCAACATTACCCTGTGTACCAGGGCTCCGTCCCTCGGGGACGACAGACATCAGGCATGGTGGGAATAGGTTTCCAGACCCCCTCACCAAAAGGAGTGGGATTTGAAATACGCTGGCACATGGGAACATGGGTGTTGGTTGCGCGTGAAGGCTGGAGGTGAGCAGGAGGTGGAGGCAGCCGAGGCAGGCAGTGAGGAGTCAAGTCTGTGTTTGGATGCCCATCATCAGTGGTCATCCTCAGATGAAGCCCAGAACCAGGCCTGGGGAGATGAGGACAAACCCTCACCAAGGAGGTGACATTTCAGTTAGACGTGAGAAGATAAGTGGGCGTTTTCCCAGATTATGTACAAAACGAGTCACATAAATGTCATTTCTACCACACTTCTTGAAATAGCTTCACATAACTTTCTAGAATACCGATCCGTGCTTTTTAAAGCTAAGCTTTGTTATTATGTTGTTGGACTCTAGCGTAGAATACAGCTACAGATGACTGATAATAGATGAGGACCACCAGTCTGACCAGGAAAGACATTGAGAACCGGAGCCTGGTCCTTAGGAATTATTTTCTCATCTGTATGAACATGAAGCTGGTACATCCCTGTGGCACGTGACTGCTTACAAGTCACCGCCGGCTTATTGAATCCTCAGAAACACACTCTGAAGTATGTATCAGGATCCCTGTGTTACACCTGAAGCAACGTGGGCCCTCAGTTCTTCGGAGCTTCTGCCTGGAGGCGATGTAGATCCTTCTTTCGGACCTCTGGGTAGACTCCTAACTCACCGTTCATGATCCCACAGCCAGGCTCCTCCTTATTTAGGTGGCACTGGATGAAAAGCCCATTGTGGAAGTTGTGGCCACTGACAAGCAAAGCGAAAGGATGTACAGACCTCTCCCGTGAATGTTCTGAAATATCAGAGTCTCTGGTATAAGAAATATAGATAAAGCCCTTTGAGATAATCAGTTGTATGTGTCAGTTTGGCTAGGATTAAAATCCCCAGTTCTCCAACCAGACGGTAGTGGAGGTGTTGCTGTGAGGGTAATTTGTGGATGTGATTCAAGTCCACAATCAGTTGACTTCACGTAAGAGAGATCAGCCCAGTGAACCTGGGTGAGCCTGACTTAATCAGTTGAAAGGGCTTCAGAGCAGCTGGGGCTTCCCCGAGGAAGGAGAAATTCTACCTGTGGGTGGCAGCTTCACATATGTCATGCCAGAAAGGACACAGTTACGAGGGAACACAATGATGCAAGAAAGAGAGAAACTGGGAGAGTTTTCTCCAATACTTGCTCATCTCTGGGATCTGGAAGGAAATCTTCTCCTCTCTGGGCAAGCAGAGGACAGGGAGGGTGGTAAGGGCTCCCCCACAGGGGCACCATCTGTGAATGCACTTTCCTCTCAGCACAAGGCTCAAACGTGTCTCTAAGCACTCAACTTAACAAAGGTATTTTAGGCTCAGCCCTTCCTGCATCGCAGCTTCTTTCAAAGTTCCCTCCCATCCAGCTCCTGCCTTGATGGTGACAGGGGAATTATCTAGAGAAATGGGAGGCAGCAACTTGAAAATGCAGCTATATATCCTCTCCAGAGATGTCCGTCCTCAGGAGTCTGACCGCAGACTCGTACTGCTCACTCTTGTCTTATGGTGACTTGTGATGTGGAGCTCTAGCTGGGAACGACCTCTGGTAAGCCAGGAACTCCCACCCAAGCTCTTGGCATCCGTGCTATCACTCATATGTGTTGTCTCCAAAGTACAACAAAGACCACAATTCCATTCACCCTGAGGATCCCAGCTCAGACAGTCTAACTGCACCCCAGTCCAAACAGCAGGTTTTAAAAATCTTATAATAAAAGCAAGTGCTGGATATTACAGAGTTATAAAAAGCATTATCCAGGGAAACAAAGACAATGAAGGCTGAGGCCAGCTGACTGCAGGCCCCTGCCTGGGAAACTCAGTGCCCAATATAGCTCTCCCCAAATCCTCCCGGGTATTTCCCTTTTAAGCATCCCAGCACTGGGCTGCCGAACGATGCCTGCTGCCTGCACATTGCTGGAGGATAAATGCCTAATCCCCAAGGAAGACTCACAGGAAGCTTCATACCAAGGCCCCCTCACCCTCATCTTCCTCCACCACCCACCACCCCAGGCTCTAGTTTCACTATGTTCCCAGGGTTCCTGGAGCACACTTCACAGTTTTACATCTCCATGAAGCCTAGGAGCCTGGAATGCCCTTCCCTAGTCTCTGCCTCATTGTCTACTTTGCTAAGCCCTACCTATCTCAAGTGTCTCCTCCTCTGTGAAGTATTTCCAACATTCCGTGGCAATCATGAGTGCTGTTCATCAGCTATGCCATTGTTCCTACATGCCATACCACAGTAGGATTGAATTTCCAGACTTCTTGTCTTTGAGGCCCTGTGACAAATTCTGGACAGTGGGTCTTGAGCAAGGATGACATGTGTCCCTTCTGGGGCTGAGCACCTGCTTGCCATATAACACTTTCTAGGAACTATCTCTCCCTGTGACATGGCAAGTAGCAACATTCCACATAGTGGCTGCTCTGATAACCTGGGTCCCAGAGTAGAAATGATCATGGGTAGCAAAGAGCCCCACCAACCCACCGTGGAGAAGAGACCTTTGCTCGAAACCACCAACATATGAGGGTTGTTTGTTACCACAGCATAACCTGGCTTGTGCTGACAGGTATACACTCTCTGATTGGGCTGACTGCTCTTGTCTCACCTAGGCTCTGCCTTTTCTCCCCTGCTGGCATGTTTTATTTATGTGTTTGTGTGTACCCCTTCAATGTCAACTAGACCAGGACAAGTTCAGGGACCACCCCTCATGTGCTTTCATATCCCGTTACTCAGCACAAGACCTGCCACGTAGGGGACATCAATACACAATCATTGTCTTGTTATTGGCTCGTTTTTTCTCCTCTTCCCTGTTGTGCAGGTGAGAAAATGACCTTGACAGTTTCCCGTTATTCTTGCCGGCTTTCTCCTGCTGCTCAGGTTACCAGAATTGATTTCACTTCTTCTGTTGCCAGTTCAATGGGGGGTCAGGGAGTCAAACTTGTTCTGGGTCATACATCCTCATCACCTATAAACGTCCCAAGGATCTGGCTCCTGAGCAGTTGTTGTAAGTGAGGGATAAGGCCCCTGGGACCACCAATAACTCTGAAACAGCATTAGCAGACAGCTGGGGCAGCCCAGACTGCTCCCATCCTCCTAGAAGGTGGAGGAAGGGAGAGAACGCTCTTGACTAAATTTCTAGGTTTCTGGTTATTGCTTCTATTGTACCTACATGTGCTAGGCCCATTGAAGTACAATGATAAAACTACACACACACACACACACACACACACACACACACACACATTTGAAAGCTTCATCCCATAGCCCTGTACCAACAGGAGCTCTGTCTGAAAGGAACTCCTCTGGGTTTGGGAATCATCAACTGCCCCATTTCTTAAGCCTGGGTAGGTAAAGCTTCAGGCACCCATGTAAACATGGAGCCAGAGCCTTTCTCACTGCTTTATCCTTTGGCGGGACTGCCCTCTATCACTGGCGTGGTCCCTGGCCCTTATCCCAGCTCTCTCTCAGTCTTGGGCCTTAAGCTGACTTGCAGCCTGATCAGATGGATTCTGACCCCTGGGTCTACTTTCACACCAGGCCCTCTTCCTTCCTGGAGACAAACATGCTCTTGGAAGCTCTCACACTGACCCAGAGACACCTCCCAGTCTGACACTCCACCTGATGCTTAGAACCACCTTGCCCGGAAGCCCTGCCCCTGTGCCCACCATACCCCACCTCTGCAGACGATCTCAACAAAAGCAGCCCTGCCAGGAGGAGTGGAGTCTACCAGCCTCCTCTGGTAGAGCAGGGACTTGGACAAGTTGCCAGAGACAGCCCTGATTTCTTGATCATCTCTTCCTGTCTGGTTAAATGCATTAGTTTCTCCTCTTCAGGAGTCTAATGTGTCTTCTGGTCCCATGCCTTCGGCCATAAGAAAGATGTAAAGAGAAGTCAAACTGGTCACCTAAGCTATATCATGACACCCCACCTGGACTGGGATTTGTTTGGCTGTCAGGGAGAAAAGCCCTGCTCATGAACTAAACTACAGGGAGTACAAGCAGCTCTTGCAGGAACTGGAAGTTTGCAGGGAAGAATGCACTGATGACCCCAAATCTTCACCTTCCCTTTATTGCATGCCCTTTGCCATGTGACTTGTTTTGGACAATGAAAACAGGACAAGCACTGTGTGCCCGAAGCTTCCCCAAGCATGCGCATGATTGGACTTGCTGTCTTGTGCTTTGCCACAGTCCTGAGAACAACATGCCTGGGCCAGCCCCTTAGTCCCAGGGGGGAAATAAGGGACATGGGAAACTGAGCCAGTATTAACCGAGTCCACCCTAGATCTGCCCATCCCAGCTGACTGAAGGAGCCATAGGCTACAGGAATACTTGGCCCATGACACAGAGCCTTTGTGGTTGTTTGTTACACAGTGTCTGGGAGCAAATATATATATATATATATATATATATATATATATATATATATATATATATATATATATTAACTCCTATATTAACCAATATAGGAGTCAAGCAGGACCCTTCTCATTTCTATTTCTGCTCTCAGATTCCTGACGGTCTTTGGTCTCTGCTTCTCCCTGCTCTTCTGCTTCATCTATTCTTTTTCTAAAGGTCAGCTTCTTTGGTTTCTCTTCCTCTTCCACATGATTCCCATGTAGACTCCTGAGCTGGTTCTCAAGAATCTACCGTCAGCCCTAGAAAGACGCTCAGCCTCAGGCCATGTCTATTGTCAAATCTGAGACACTGGAAGAGATTATGCTGAGTGAAATAAGTCAAGCAGAGAGAGTCAATTATCATATGGTTTCACTTATTTGCGGAGCATAACAAATAACACAGAGGACATGGGGAGATGGAGAGGAGAAGGGAGTTGAGGAAAATTGGAGGGGGAGATGAATCATGAGAGACTATGGACTCTGAAAAACAACCTGAGGGTTTTGAAGGGGTGGGGGGGGTGGGAGGTTGGGGGAGCCAGGTGGTGGGTATTATGGAGGGCACGCATTGCATGGAGCACTGGGTGTGGTGGAAAAGCTATGAATTCTGTTACGCTAAAAAGAAATTTAAAAAAAAATCTGAGACACGGTGGACGTACCCACTTCTCCATGCATCAGTGGAACTTCATGGCCAATCAGGAAAAAACACAACCCGAGAAACACAAGGGAGTGTTCTATGCTTCCCAGAGTGAGGAGTGGAGGTAAAGGAACACTCCTTTCTCTGAGTCTCCCCCAGGGAAATGTCTTGCCACAGCAGATAAAAGCTAAAAACAAGTCCCTTAGCAGGTCATTCTGTTACTTATGCAAATAATCACCTGTCATAGGGAGGAGAGTGTGCTGGGATTGCTCCCTAGGTATGTTAGTGGTGGTGGTGTTGGGGGAATAAGTAGCTGAGATCAAGAGGACTAGGGAAACTGAGGCAGCAGTAAGTCTGGTCTTGAAGGACTAGCACTAGAAATGAGGAAAGAGTCTAGTTACATTAGCAGCCAACTTAGCGAGGGCCAGGAGGAGGACCAATATTGTGGGCATATCCCCAGACACAAGAACACCAGACTGCACACCCAGTTCCGAGTTCCACCCATGCTGATGCTGACTCTCGTTAAACAGGGCAAGGTAAGTCAGGACATTCACAGATGCCACAGGGCAGGCAGTGGCAGGCCAGTGCATGGACACTTCTAGAGGCCAGCAGCCCATCCTGAGGTAGGCAACTTGCTGAGTCCTGTGGTCTTGTGATCCCCTCCCTTGGTTGCCAGCCAGCCTCAAGGGAGATACACATTTAGAAAGGCGAATGAAACCAAGGGTTAGAGAAAAGATACGGAGCTAGAACCCTTGTTAGTGACTGCATAAATTTGTAGAGACATTCTGGAAAGTGTTATGGAAATATTTACCAAAGCTAAGTCGTGTAAAGTCTATAACCCACCAGTCCTCTCCTGGGTTTAGAGCCCGAGACGCTCCTGACCAGATCCATGAGACACGTGTACCAAAATGAGCATCCTGGCGCTGCTTCTGGTCAGCTGAAGCCTGGCAGGATGGACAAGAGAAAGGGGGTGGATGTACCTGAAGCAGGGAGCTAGCTATATAAAGAGCAACAGGAATAGATCTTTAGAACGCAGTGCAGAGTGAAAAAAAAAAGTAAGAAACAGAACAAGATTTATGGCACAATACTATTAGTGTAAATTAAAAACACATACACACCACAAAGCAACGTTATATTTTAACAAGGATCCATGAGTCTGTTAGGCCATATATCAAAACACACAGGACTGAATACCAAGGGGAGCAGAGGGATGGGCATGAGGACTGAGGATAAAGTGGGAAAAAGCCCATAAAACAAGAGAAGGCCTGGCACAGACTTCTTATGGTAATGAATGTAATAAACATAATTTCCATATCTGAGATCTGTTGTTTGTTTGTTTTTCATCTCAAGTGAGTCTACAGGGAGGTGGTTTGGGGGTGGGACCATCCTACCTGGGATAGGGGAGATCATGGAGGACAAGGGGCCACAAAGATCCCTGAGGGAGGGGCCCCAGTCAGGTGCAGGGAGGCAGGGAATGGAGAGGTGGGGGGCCCAGGCTTCAGAATCAGACAATCCTGGGTTTCAGTCTTGACTTTGCCACAAACTGTGTGACCTTGGACAAGTCATGTGGCTGTTGGAAGGTCACTTCACTCTTCAAACCTCCATCTCTTCATCTGTCAAATGGAAATAACAGTACTTGGGTCTGGAGATTAAATGAGACGATGGTTGCGAAGGGCTCAGCATAGTGCTTGGCTTCATAAACAGCAGATTTTCTCCAATTCTCAAAATGGAAAATGAAGCTTCATTTCCATGTTTCTTGGTCAGCTTTCTGTTGGGAGAGGCCCTGGATCAGCAGCTGCTAGGGCCACCAGTGGGACAGCAGTGAGTTCTTGGGACAAGGTTGGGAGGCCTGCTGACAGCTTCCCAGGAGCCGTACAGACCTACACGCTGCAATCCAGGAACAGCCAGCTCAGGCCATTGGTGGGGGTCATAAAAATCATCATCAATCCAGAAAATGGGGTGGAGGAGAGCAAAAGAGATGGAAGGATGTTGTGAACTCGAGAGACCAGAGAAAGGTCAGGTGGAGGTCAGAATGGAGGCCCAGAGCCCCTTCTTACTATTCCTTACCTGCCCATTCAGACTCCCTGTCCTGCCCCTGTCTTAAAGGCAGTACCCTGCACTGGACCATTCCCCTTTGAAGCTTTCTTCCTCCAAATAAGATCACAATTTATGCTTTCCCCATGTTGGTAGAAACCTGACTACAGTTTTCTTTGAAGGCAGACAGGACCCTTGCCCTCTGGGCATTTTGCTCCACACTGTGTAAATGCTGTGTGCGTTTTACATCAAAGCCTGAGACATCTATGTGCATTCTTTATGTGGAGGTCCCCCTCCTTCTTGGCATCAGCTCCCCTGGGAAGTATGATCTAGCCTCTCTGGAAATCTCCTGGGCTAGAGGCCTGCCTGAAATCCTTGTTTGGCTTTCTCTTTCATTCCCCCACATGCCTTGCATCATACAGTCTTGTTGTAAATACCTCCCCATGCTATCCATTTCTCTCTATTTCCTGTGTCCTGGCCATAGTCCAAGTCAATGTCTTCGTTACCCTGGACTTTCTCCCTGCCCCTTGTCCCCACCCCCAGGCTACCCCTCTTCCATCAATTCCCCATGAAGCCCCAAGAGTGATGACTCTTTAATGTAAATATGACCATGTTAGTCTCTTGTATAACGTTTCAGTGACTTCCCATTACCTGAGGACAGGATCCAAACCCCTTAACATGTAACATAGGTCCCTGCATCAGACAGCCCCTGTCGATGTCCATCCAGGTCACTCTAACTTCCCCAGCCAAATGGCATGTCCTCTACAGCTTTAGTGCTCCAAACCCTTTCCTGACCCTGGATTTCACACAGGTTTGTCCCTCCTCCTTCTTTACCTGGCTAAGTCCTACTTGCTTTCAAAGATGAATTTCACTTCCTCCAGGAAGCCTGCCCTGATGTTCCAAGTCTATGCTAAGGGTCCTGTCATGAGTTGAATTGTGTCCTCTACAGTATGTTCAAATCCTAAAATCCCCAGTACCCTTGAATGTGACCTTATTTGGAAAGAGTCTTTGTAGATATAGTCAAGTTAAGATGAGATTACACTAGAGTGGGATGGACCCTGACCTGATGTGTGGTGTCCTTCTAGGAAGAGGGAAGTGTGGACACAGATACAGAAGGAGGAGGCCATGTGGTGATAGAGGGAGAGGGCAGCTGGGAGCCAGGGAACACCAGGGATGGCCAGCCACCACCAGACACTAAGAAGACACAAAAGGAGCCTCTCCTAGAGCCTTCCCAGGGAACATAGTTGGGCCAACAGCCTGATTTCGAACTTCTGGCCTCCGGAACAATGAAATATTGCATTGCTGCTGTTCTGTCCCAAATTGTGGTAATTTGTTACAGCAGCCCTAGGAAACAAAGACAGGCATCAGCCAGGTGCTCCTGGAGCCCCTGTGCTCTCTCACCAGAGTCCTTGCCCTTTATGCTTTCGGGGGATGACTTGTCTGCTCCAAATGAGTCAGTAAGCTCCATAAGGACAGGGACCGTGTATGACTTGTTCATTGCTGTGGCCCCACTACATCGTTAGAATGTATGAACCACATTTGTTGAGCGAATGAATAACAAATAAAGCTTCAGGAGTGCAAAAAAGGCTGGGGCGACAAAAAGTGGACATGGTGGGAGGCGGTGGACAGGCCCGGAAGTCTTCATTCCTCTCCTGGGAGTTCTGGAGCCAGACACCGCCTGCAGGAAGCAGCAGAGTGTCTGAGCTCTGTGCAGACAGGAGGCAGGATCACCTCTGGGCATTTCAGGGCGCTCCCACCAGACCCACGGTGTGGTCCTTGATGCAGGAGAAAAAGGCCATCCTACAGGCCTGCAGAGGTATCTCCCACTAATATCTTTGAGAAGCAAAAGCTCAGGCCAAGGGAGTTGGCAGCAACACTGTGTTTCAGTATTTTACAGGGCTTCTAAAGAGTAGGGGAAGAGAGGCCCCCTCTTGGAATGAAGGAGCTGAACTGTGACTGCTGGGCCTGGCCTCATTCCTTGCATCCTAGCACCGCTGCTTCCTTGAGCAAACTCCCCGACATCCAGATGACAGCGAACCCTGTGCAGCCCCCTACCACATCTCTTCTCTGTGTCCCCTGCCCTACCCACATGCACCTGCTCCAGTTCCAGGTCCAGCCCTTCTGAGGCTGCTCCCACCATCCACTTGACCTTCTTTCCTTCCTGGTGCATTTCCCTGCAGTGTAGTTGCTCTACAGACCCACCCTGAGAGTTCATTTGGCCCATTCTCTCTCCCGGCCCTGAACCCTTCCCTCTAATCTGCACGTCCTCATTCTTGGCTTGCCCTAACCCCCGCCCCAATGATGCAAAGGCTTCCAAGTGCAAGTGTTAGGGGACAGTTTGGTATAGAGAAGGAGACTCCTGAGGTTTGACACCCCTTCCTGATTGGCATGTGTGACAGCCCTAGCAGCGAGCAGGTGGGGGTCAGCAGGGGCTTGTGCAGTGGGACAGAGGCACTGAGTGGGGTCCTGCACAGCCCAGGGCAACCATCTGAGACAGCAGGAGGGAATCTTCGAGGACAGTAGAGAAATGGCTGTGATCCTTGGAATTGTATGTCTGGGGGCATGGGAGAAGCTCAAGTTCAGCCTTGGTCTTTAAGGATTCTAGACCAAAGAGGATGGGATGAGAAAGGGCGAAGGGTGGCCTCCAGAGTTTGGGTGCATTGCATGTACTGAGAGATATAGGAAAGGCCTGAAAACACAATCCAGCACCAGCGGAAGGGCCACTGGAATCTGGAAGAAGTCCAGCATCCCAGTAGATCCAAATGCTACTTTCCCAGATTGCCCAGAAAGGACCCTTTCCTTGAAAGAGAAAGCTGGCCCCTACTCTTGTCACCCAAATGGGGATAGTCCTCTCCCATGGTCCGCTACGGCTAATGTCTTTTGTGAGTTTTTAGCATCTCTTGGAGAGTTAGAGTTGCTCCAGTTCTCGGAGCCCTGAAGTTTATCCTGAAAGGCAGTGAGAGAATCTGGAGTGAAGGAGACCATCCCCGCAACCAGGCTACGAAATGCGGGAGGGGAGGCGGGAGAGTTAGAGCATCGTTTAGTTAGAGAATCATTTCCAGCACCCGGGAGCCCGCCCTGCCAGTGGGGCTTTAGGGCACCTAAGGCATCACTGGGATCTCAGGTCTGGCAGGTGTCATTTTAAAAGCTGCCTCAATCTGGATGGGCTGAGCAAAGCCCAGGCAGAGTCGAGAATGACAGGAAAAGGTATGTTGCATGCATCAGGTGTGTGCTTATTTCTATATTTCATGAAGCCCTCAAGTCCATTTCCATCAGGAAGCAAATTGAACTCTGCAGCATTCTTTGCCTAGGGCCAGAGGGCAGGCAGCCTAGGGATGAGATTTTGGATAATAAACCCCTGATAAAAGAAGCAGCATCAGAAATTCACTGCTGGTCAAATCTGGTGCATTGTAGGTACCCAGTAAATGGTAGTGAAATGCATGACACTCCTCACACACAGACATTTGACACCTCCAGCGTCTTGGCCTCGAGTTGACCCCTGTGGGTAATGGGTATTAGAATAAATGTTGGAGACGAGGGTATCGAAGTTGTTTTTGCATTTGGCAACAGTCCAATCCCAAAACTGCCCTAACCTGCTCCGTGATCCGTACTCCTTGTTAGACACCCACCTGGTAGATGATTGTCGCAGTGACTCACAAACAACAGACGGGACACGACTCCCGCAGGAGAGCTGAGAACACGAAGCAGGAGACCCGGGAACTTGGGCAGAGTCTGGTGAGTTCCCCCTGGAGCCATACTTCCTCTCCACTTCCTCAACAACTGTGGTTTGCGAGGCCCAGAAATGTAAAGAGACACTCCTTTCTTAAAATGTGAGAATTATCTATGACCTCATTCGGCTGCACTCTGTCCATGAATTAGTGATTCTGAAGGGGGCCCCAGAGAAGGAGAATTTACAGGGACCAAGAGATCCACCTTTTTTCACAACGGCCTTGTACTGTTGGCTCATTTGTCCCCAAAACCATGCCGACTTTAACCAGATCTTGTAGGGCTGGTCCGCATACCCAACCTGGGACAATACAGAGGAGTGGGCAGAATAAAGATTTGGTTGTTCAAAACGTTGGAAGCATAGTTACACCATTTACTTACTGAGTAAGATCTGAAGCTCTCTGAGCTTCAGTTTCCTTATCTGTAAAATGGGTCCTATTGTACCCATGCTCTTCAGGGTTCTGATGAACATTAACTGAAGAAAAGTTAGCTCCTGGCTCTGGGTAGAAGCTCAGTACATTCTGGCTACAATTGCTATCATTTTCTAGATGGCAAAATCAAAACTTAATGTGTGGCTTCCTCTTAGCCAAAACACTTTTGATCATAGGTGATAAAAACTAACTCAAACTAGTGTTAGTAAAATTGAGAATTTGTTGGTTTTATAGGACTGGAAGTCTGGGGACTCCAAGTCTCAACAAATGATGACTTTGTCATCATCATTGTCATTTTCCTCTTTATCTTCCCATTCTCTCACTAGCTCTCTCTACCCCCTTTCTCTCTCTCCTACTATTTTCTGAAAATTTTCTTCACTGTTGCCTTAGGCAAATGAGCTTCTGTGATGGATGGCTTGGAGATGCACTCTGGTTGCAGGTAGCTTCAGGCTTACGTCATCCCAGTGACCCAACCCCAGAGTAAAAAGGGAACCTTGTCTCTTCTGTTGTCCATATATTAGATTCCAAAGAAGTGTGGGTGACTCAACTTGGGTCGCATGCCCATTCTTGAGCCAACTGTCATGGCAGAGCTCGTAGGGATGGAAGTATGGACAGGGAATTTTGAGAGTCTAGACCTGGACCAGTTGTCCATTCTTGTGGCCAGGGGGCTAGATCGCTGATGGCTAGACCTCTGACTGGGAGCCCCACCAGGCAGTTTTCCAAATGAAGGTGTGGTAGACAGAAGGCTCCAAACTTCTTTGGCTTGCCTGCTATTGAGAGATGGAGATTATTTTTCCTCCCCATGAATCCTAACTGGTTTTGACGTGTTTTGACTGATAAGATGTAGCAGACATGGTGCTGTTTACTACAAGGCTGGGCTTAAGAGACTTGCAACTTCCACTTTCAGGCACTGGGATGTTCCCACCTGGAACCCAGGCATCGTGCTATGAGGAGCCTACACCACCTAGATGGGCCTTGTGGATGACAGCCCGGTGCTCGGCCGCCCAGCCCCCATGAGTGTGCAGCCCCCAGCCAGGACCAGCTATGAGCATGTCAGTGAGCACCTGGGACCTCCCAGCCAGATCAAGCTTCAGGTCACTGAACCCCAGCCAATACCAGGAGTACCAGAGCCACCCCATTGAGCCCAGTCAACCCACAGAATCATGAGACGTTACAAGACATGGTTGGCAAAAGCAGTAGGTGTCCATTATTTCTGGTAAAGAAAACCAAGAATCCATCCTTCCCAATCCCCTTACCCACCAGGGTGAAGCCCTGATAGCAGAACAGTGGGGTCATCTGTTTAGGCATAGCATTTCTTAATGCCCATGGGGGCAGAGTACTGTGCCCCCATCCCTGGGGTGATAAGGAGGTACAGTCTTGCTTCAAAGTCATGCTCATTCAACTCCGGAGTCTGTGCTCTCTCTGCCATTCCAATGGCCCAGAAGGGCCATAGACAGAGAGAGGCTCTGAGTAGTTCTTATCATGTGGTGAATGCAAGAGGAGAATGGGGTGTCTTACCTGAGACCTGAGAACATCAAGACCAAAAGACTGTACAAAGCTGAGAACCAAGCCAAAGCTGAATCCTGAAACACACACTCACACACCCAGATGGGAAGAACCACCCAGCTGCAGGGCTCAGAGCAGGTGTGAGTGTCAGAGGCTAGAGACCAGGGTCTGAGAGCCAAAGGCTGAAAGCACGAGGGAGGTGGTTCCAACCAGCACAATGTCTAGGCTGTGGACCAGTCCCCATGTTGCTGGGCTGACAGGGCATCCTCTTCCTGTTTGAACCCTGCTGGCCACACCGGTGCGGAGGTCACACAGGCATTAGGGGCACGTGCTCAGGCTCAACACCTAACTCCAAAGACACGATGTGCTTTCAAATGAATTCCTTATGAGACCTTGTGGATTACAAAGAGGAAATGCTTGCATCAGGCTGGTGATTGTCATATTGAGTTAAATTTGATCATGCTAGTAAAAGGATTTGTATTTTTGTACCAGCAAATGGACACCTCCAGAATTAGCAAACAAAAAGATGACTGGAAATAAATTCAACCAACGCAGTCTGTCGAGCTATAAGCAGGAGGGAATCTGGGATGACTCCTTCGTGTCATGAGGGTATGACATGAAGTAAGTGTTGGCAAATGCTGTCATGGGAAGAGTGGCTGACACTGGCTCACGTCCTGATTACGATCCACGGGATCACACTTGTATAATCGGCCGGCAGCCTGCTGTCTGTTCCCTCCTGCCCACCGCCTTCCTATTTCTCTTTAGACTCAGATAACCCAGCGGGCTTTGCCCACTCAGGCCCTGAGCCCACCCCACCCCAACCCAGCCTGGGTGAGAAGCCCACAGGCAAGTGGATCCCCGCTTAGTCATGCTGCCATAAGCCCAGGATCCTATGTGCCTAGAATGGATTTCAAAGCCCAGCACTCTTGCTACCTGCTTGGAATGTAACGATTATCCCCATACTGGGGCTTGACAGAGACACAGAGCAGTCGTCTATTCATGCATGTCCCTCCATCATCCAAAAAAGAAAATCAGTCCATGCTGGACATTTGTCTAGATGCCCTGGGGCACGCAAAGGACATTACAGAGACCCAAGGCAGAGGCCAGTGTGCAGGCCAGGCACACAGGGGGAAGAGGAGGAAGGCGTGGCTCCATGGACACAGGAGGCCCAGAAACACAGCCTGAGCCCAGGCCTCTCTGGCTGGGGAGACTCACCCTGGACCAGGGAAGTGGGGAGGTCAGCATGGGCTCAGGGCAGTGTGGATATTGCTGTGGACGGGTCAGTCTGCTGCTCCTCAGGGAAGAGAGGAACAGGGATCAGAGGGAACCTCTGCTCATGGAGGGGCGAGCCGAGGTCCCCAGGAGGCCCTCTGCACTTGCCACCGCTCCTCTCCTCCAGGTGTTGGCCGACACTCCTTCGCTGTCCTAGCAGAAACTCCTTCCCCTCGGACTGGATTGATTGGGTTTTGTATCCAGTAATCCTTTCCTGTGCTCTCTTGGGTATTCTTTATTGTGTAGGACAAAGATGGAAGTCTATTTACTAATCTGTTCAATTTTAACTCAATGTTGTAATCATCCTGGGAGGGGTGGGGAAGGCTGGGGCCCATGTGTAATTCTAGGGGGAGCACAGTGAGAGCCCAGCAGAGTCAAACTCCAGAGTAACTTCAACACAATAGATCTGGGTTTTTTGTTTTTTGTTTTTTGTTTTTCAAAAAGCAACTGAAATAGAGAAGGTAGGATTTCTGAAGGGAAGGTGCCACTAGCATTTTCCCCTATCTCAGCAGCTGCAGTGTGGGACTTCTGCCTGAGTAATCTGGCTAATTGTTTCAGTTCTCGGCTTTGCTCAGGCTGGGTGAGGAGGGGGCCTTCTGCTGCGTCGTTGAGGGGCCAAAGGAGGGAAAGGCATCTTCTCTTATCAGAGCTACTACAATCAGTAGACAAGTGATGGGTCTACCAACAGCTACCCCCTTCCACGTCTCTAACCAGAGATTTCCCCCAAACCACCAGCTGTGTGGGTGTCAGAGTCTGTCGGAACATACTGCCTGGCCGCCAGCTGGTGTGACACGTCGGTCATTTGGGTTCAGGCGCTGGCAGACTGAGACTGGAAAGTGAGACGTGGGCTGAGGGTGAGGCCACCCAGGAGCTGGAACCTAGCCGCTGCCAACCAGCCCCAGAGCAGCCCCGAGCTCCCTTCGGCCTCCAGGTCTTCACCAGCTCCCAGGATTCAGCCTAACTGTGCATGTTGGTTGATGAGGTCTTCACCTCCCTGTTGTCTCCTCGGCCGGGGCCCTGCGAGCAGCTTGACTTCCAGTCTGCATCCTGGCCTCTGCCAAGAAGAGTCTAGGAACCTCCCCCTCACCATGTGTGCCTGCCATGCCCATTCTGACCCATGGCCAGGTCCAAGGCCAGACCTTTGCTGCACCTGGTGCCCAGGGTAGACAGGAGCTGGCAATGGGCACTTCCCATGTCCAAGTGCCCTCTGGAACTACACCCACCTCCAGCACACTTGCTTGATGACTCATTCTGGACACCTGTCTTTGGCCTTGGCCCTCTGTCCCAGGGACACCGTTCTGGCTCTGGCGCCCAGGCTCCAAAGCTATGCACAAGAGCCCCTGCTCCTTTCCAGTCTGATCAAAGGATTTACCAGATGGGCCTATTTTCTATGTGCTCCCCTATTAAGAAAGAGGGCATGAGCTTCTTTCTAAAGAAACTATCCCTTAACCAACTCCTGGTTGACCCATCTATATTTTGCATCAGGACAATGAAGGCCATTGCCTAGGCTGGGAGTCACACTGGGACCAGCCCCACTATCCTTTCTGATAGCCGAAGAAATTACTAGGGGGTTTCTCCTTGAGGAATGCCTTTGAAGGTACTGAGCTCCCTGTTCATTGACGGCATCAGGCTGTCATCTTAAGTGTGGCAGAGGCAGCAGAGATGGGAAGGTGCTTGGCTCCTTGAGGAGGGGTGGAAGGGCCCACCTGGCGCTAAAGTGCCAATGAGGTTGACACAGAGGTACACACAAGCCACAGGTGCGTGTACCGAGCCCTACCTCCATTCGTAGGACTCGTGGATGCCCTGCGCGGAAACGCTTCTGATTTCAATCACAGATCACATCCACAACAGATAAAACCAGCCTGCTAAATTGGGTTCCTTGCTCCATCCTGATGTGTGCCCTGGCATATAAAATCAGTCGCTTAAAGGCAAATCAATGAGCCAGATGAGGTCTCCGGTCTCAGGAATTAGGCTCTGTGCCTCTGCCTCAATTTTTCAGCTTCCAATTTAGCTAACATTTATTGAGCAACTATATTTGCCAGGCATTGAGCTCAGTGATTCCACATATGCTATTTTATGAGCAGTTGTAAAGCCTCTGCAAGGGAGTAATATTATGGCCCCGCTAAAAAGGAGGATAAGTGACAGCCTCAAGGTCACCCAGCTGTCAGTGGCAGAGCCGTGCTTGTAGCCTATCTCTACCCAAGACCAGCTCACAGGATGGGGTGCGGGCTTCTCATTAGGGCCTGTGGCTTCTGCTGACACAGCAGCTCCGAGGGAAAAGCGCATAACAGCTCAGCCCCCCAGGCCAACCTGTCCTGGACAGGTGTCCAGGTGGCAGAGTGTGCCCCTGGAGGTGACCACTAGAAGGCACTGGCTCCTTTTTGGCGACAGACACAGGTACTATACTGAAGGGGCCTCTGCTCCTGGTGCCTCCATCTCTCCCAGCTTCAGTTTTCTCACCCTTGAGGATGGAGGCCTTCTACCCATTGCACCAGGGCTGTCAGAGGATCGTGTGAACTGCAGGAGAGCAGAGCATTTGCCGAGGACAGTGTTGGCCACGTAGTAGGTGCTCAGAAAATAAATACTATTGGCAGGACTGAATGCCACAATGTTGGCTCCCTTCCAGGCTCCTCCCCACTGTGAATAGGCACGTTCTAGGACAGTGTAGAACGTCCCCTGGGCCCAAGACCCAGGGGGCTCAGCTCAAGGCTTCACTGAGTTTTATACTCACTACTGAGAACAGCCACTGGCTCACGGCCACCCGAGACAGCCCCATCTCCTTTCCTTCACTGTCACTCCCCACGTGACCCTGCAGAGGCCCAAGCCGTCCATCCTCTACATCAGAGTTTTAAAGACTGGGACTTACATATTTTTTTTTTAATTTTGGCAAACAAGAGTAATGTTTAAAAATCTGTGACTGTCGTCATTTCACAGACACTTTAACAGCAAAACCAAGAGGACATATTATCACAATACACAGTGGTCTTTTCTAAGAACAAACAGCTGGCAAACTCAGATTAACATACCCCCCCAAAAGGTTGGACTTTAATTTTTTTTTTTTTTTGAGTGCAGAAAAGTGATATGTGGAATTTTATTTTTTGGTGTCGCTTGGCAATTTTTTGTCTTTGATACACATTTGTCAATGGGAGGACCTATCTTCAAAGCACAGTGACCACAATGGCAACGGAAAACATTCAGGGAGTACTAGCTGGGGGCCATAGGTTCAGTGAATTTCCTTAAGACACAACCCGTGGGGTGGAGAGGCTGGCCTCTTTGATGGGGAAACTGGGGGTCTTGCCTTCTCCCTAATGGAGGCTGTGACCTCAAGAGGACTGCAAGAAGGGGCTCTCCCCAGGTCACTCCCAACGCAATGCATCCTGGAGCCCAGATTCAACCACCTGGCACAGGCAAGAATGGATGAGAGAAGCAAGCCACGGCTGGGTGAGACGCCATCCCAGCCTGCTCAGCATCTACAAATGGCTCCTAGGCCCCATGGGCTTAAATCATCCTCCACCCGCAAAGCAAGAAAAGTGACAGCTCTTTTCAGGATCTTCATGATATGATACCTCAAGGCCCAAGTCCCTCACAACATCGGACTATCACTCTGAGGTATCCTGAGGTAAAAGCTAATATATTAAAGGAAAGCTGATCTAATCTCTAGTAAAGGTATCACAATGGGCCTATTGATTTTTTTTTAAGAAAAGTTACATTTTAAGAAGAAAAATGCCAATTTCACAAGCAACCTCCAGCCAGATTCTAGGCCCCTGGGATAGCTCGCAGCAATTCTGGTTTAAAAAAAAAAAAAGAAAGAAAGAAAGAAATCTTGAGAAAAGGGCTTTTCATACAGACATATAAGACAGTAAATAGAATCGATTGAAAATACTAACAGAGAACGATTCATTTTGTTAAGTGATATAAAAATGCCAAAAGTGCATCCTCTTCCCAGGTTCTAGGGCTTAGAATGCTCTTTTCTGAAAACTGACATCTGTAGGGAAGGAAATACAAATAAAGAGAAAAATGATGAGCACCATTTTTTTAAGTCAATCTGAGTGATCACTGACTGACAAAGACATAATCTCATTAACTATACAGGCAGGGTCTCATTATCTCACTGTTACAGGATTTGTGTCCCTGTAGTGCCCACAGTTCTTGGTCAAGCCGCTTGGAAGGGCAAAGAGGTACCAGATGAAGAGTGGTGGGCAACAAAGCAAAGTTTATTGAGCGATCCTGTAAAACTTCCGGAGAGGAAAGGGGCCCTAGTGGGTTGTCCCGGGAGTTTCTCAGTTTAGGGGTTTTTATAAGCTCTTCTGTGGAACTATCTTAAGCAACAAGGGTTTGTTGTCATGCCAATCAGGGCTTTGAGTAGTGCCAATCAGGGCTTTGGTCATGTATTTGCCCACCTATTAGGTTAATGCCCACGTACTGATAGTCCTTTTTTTTCCCCCTGACATCTGGGGGCTTATGTCTTAACTGCCCCTTGCCCTTGATATTGACAAATGCTTTTGTGGTTAATTATCTTATTTTAGGACTTTTTGCAGAAGTCATTCCTGTAAAGGCTGCAAAGCAAAATGTTAGTGCAATCCAGTCTAAGCTGCAGAACAGGATGTCAGTGCTGTCTGATCTTAGCTGTCCCGACTCCATATTTTTTGGTTGGGAACCCTGCCCCTGACTACCTGACTGTCCAACTAACTCCTAACATTAGCATCTCAGGTGCTGGGTGCAGGGGTTGTGATCTCTTTGTAGAGAATCTTCTGGAAGAAACCATGCCCTCACTGGGACCCAAGGTTGTATCCTGTGACTAAGATTCTCAATTAGTCAAAATGCCTGGGCTCTGTGTACCTGGGCTCTGTGTCGGGGTCCCAGCAGAAAATAGGTGGCACACTCAGCCTGGGTAAGTGAGGAGAGTTTACAAGGGGGTGGGCAATGTATAGGGACACCATGAAAGATGGTGCAGGACCCCAGGCCTGAAGGAATGAAGGGAGAAGTCAGGTACAGGAGTCTGGAGACCAAAAGAACTATGGTTTTCTTGACAGTGTCAGCTAGATCATCATGACACCACAAAGAGAGAATCAGGGGGAAACAGTACCCTCCTTGCTTTCCTCCTTCCCTGGGATCTCCTACTTGGGTTCCCCATTGCCCAAACCCAACTGGAAGTCAGAAGACAAAAACCCTCTTGATTCATATGGGTCACCCTCCCGGGCACAGAACTGGGAATCTTGGGACCGAGTATCTTCATTCACTGGGACTTTGATTTATATAGGAGTTCAAAGGGTCGGATATTAACTAGATCTAGAAATACACATCTGCCAATGGATGTGTTGTCTTTATTGAAATAGAAAGGTATTTAAAATGTAGCTATTTCTGGATAAATTTTGAGAGAATATTTTTCATCTGGTGGGGTACCACAGAGTGTCCTCAAACCCAGCCCTGGGTAAACTTCCCCAAGCTCCTCGAAAAAAGGGCCAATTGGACCTATGAGTTTAAGTCCAGTAGAAATTTTGGAACGTAAGGGGCACTGGCACCATTGAGAATGAGATGGGCATTCATATAGCAGTCAGAGGCAATGAGCACGGGAGCCTGATGACTGGGGTCATGATGGGACTAGTTTCACCTAAACCCCAGGGCTGTAGTGAGAGAAACTCCACAGCCATTGAGGAGAATATATGGGCTACCAGAGATTCCCTGGGATCTGGGACAGGAGGGATAGGCAAATGTTCAATTTAATAAAGGAAAACCTCACTAAAGTGGACCTGGGAGGTAAGAAGGGGAGGCTGGAAGGGGGAACCTTAACACTTAATGTCAGTTATAGGAAAAATTGTCATTACAGACCCTAATAGAAGAATCTCAGCAGGAAAGAATCATCGAAGACAGGCCCAAAAGAGAGAGCTATACATTGTATCTCCTGTAAGAACTTGACTACCCTTATAATTCAGCCAATGAGAAACCCTCATCACCCTAAACTCTTGCTTTTCTCCCATGAACTTTTCCTCAAAACAACCCCTCCCAACTTCCTCCTTCTCCATAAAGTAATATTCCTCTCCTTTGTGTGTTGGACTTACCTATGGTTTTGCCTCAGCTTGCTTGTCCAGAATTGTAATTCCTTGCTGTTCCCAAATGAACCCATCTTTTGCTGGTTAAACAACTGGAAGCTTTTTTGTTTGTTTATTTTGGTTGGGTGTTTATTGAGATATGGCTGACTTATAATATTACGTTAGTTTCAAGTGTGCAACATAATGATTCAGTATCTGCATATATTGGGAAATGATAACCATAATAAGTCTCATTAACATCCATCACCATACATAATTACAATTTTTTTTTGATGAGAACATTTGAGATCCATTTTTTCAAATATGCAATACAATATTGCTGACTATAGTCATCAATAGTTGGGGGGGTTGTTTTTTGTTTTTTAATAGTTCATATATAAATGAGATCATGTGGTTTTTGTCTTTCTCTGTCTGAGTTATTTCACTTAGCATAACCCCTCAAGACCCACTCATGTTGTCACAAATGACAAGAGTTCCTTCTTTTTATGGCTAAATAATACTCCATTATAGATAGATAGATAGATAGATAGATAGATAGATAGATATCACATCTGTTTTATCCATTCATTCATCTATTGGTGGACATGGGTTGCTTCCATGCCTTGCTATTGCAAAATAATGTGTCTGCACCCCCATGTTTATTGGAAGCTTTATTTTTTTTTTAAGATTTGTTTATTTATTTGAGAGAGAGTGTGTGAGTGCATACGCACATGCGTGCATGAGTGGAGGAAGGGGCAGCGGGAGGGGGAGAGAGAACCTCAAGCAGACTCCCAGCTGAGCACAGAGCCCAACATAGGGTTCAATCTCACGACCCTGAGATCATGACTTGAGCTGAAACCAAGAGTCAGATGCTCAACCAACTGCACCGCCCAGGGGCCCCTGGCAGCTCTATTTCTAAGGTTAACTGTTTAGAGAACCAGACAATCCCTTGGTGGGAGTTCAGGGCTAGGCTCATGCTCCACTGCCCCACTTGCACACACTCACACACATGTGCACATTCACACACACTCGAGCACTCTTGTGCTGATGCTACCCTATTGGTCTGACTTTGCAAGCAGCTGACGTATGAGCCATCTACAGGTGATTTGACCACATGTCCTGCCATCACTAACTTTGGGGAGATCTGACAGCAGTCATGGAGCTTTCCAATACCACCGGTCCCAACTTCAGAGCCTTCCTCTCTCACCCCTTAAACCCATCCAACTGCAGCCCACCCTGACCTCCCATGGTGACCTCCCAAATAACCTGGCAGCCTTGTTGAACCATCTCAGAAAGAACAAAACACACATCCTGGGGGCCACTTGCTCTCAGGTTTACATCAACAAGGCTCTAAGTGCATCATTATTTCCCTATTTAAAGTAAGAACGCTGATCCCAGGGTCCTGGGATCAAGCTCTATATCAGGCTCTCTCCTCTGCAGGGAGCCTGCTTCCTCCTCTCTCTCTCTCTCTGCCTGCCTCTCTGCCTACTTGTGATCTCTGTCTGTCAAATAAATAAATAAATAAATAATCTAAAGTAAGAACGCTGAGGATCCGAGTGACTGAGCAGATCTGATTCCTACCACAAGTCCATCTTTGTTATTTGCAAGCTCCTATTAAGATCAGAAGAGGAAGACTGACTCCAGTTCCTTTGGGCTTTGTTGTCCCAAGCTCCCGGTCAAATTAGGTGCAGTAGAGAGGTGGCATGTGGTTCCCAAATTGCCAAACAGCAGAGTAGAGTTTTACCCCCTCTTCCTTACACATCTTGCACAGACTGCCTCGATCAGATGTGAACTGGTATTTCTAAGAGATAAGTAACGAAGGTTATGCTTCTGCACCTGCCTTTTGAGTAGTAAAGCGACAGCTCCCTCTGACAGCACATGGTTCTATTGTTCCTTTCGACTCAGGGACAGAGCTGACAGGTCCCCAGAAACTGTGTCTCTACCAGCCTCCCCCACCCCGTGAGAACACACCTGGAAAGAGATGCCAAGTTCAATGGATGGGGCCTAAGAAGTCCTAAAGCTCAGGCATGATGAAGAGCAGGTAGAGGGGGCTGGGTCCCCCAGAACCAGACTCTGGGACAAGGATTTGGGAGCAAGCCATTTACATAGGACATGATTTTGGGTGAAGAGTGGGGAGTAATGTAGGGAAGGAAAGGAAGCCAACACGCTTTCTGGGGTGGGCAACTGGGCCTCAGTCCCTCAGGGAGCCTCTGGGAGACTATGTAGAACATGCCTTAGAGCTGTCACAGCTGAGGGTGAAGAAAGTAGGCATTCAGCTACTCATCCTTTCCAGGATCTGGCCGAGGATGGTTCCCAGGGGTATTAACTCCCTGGTAGTCCTGCCCTCTGGCCAAGCATGCTGCGGCAGGAGAAGGCCCTCGGGTAGAGGGACCTGGTGCTGGCAGTGAAAAACTGTTACCAGGGAGGAGAACGAATGGTCCCTGCAAGGGGACAGGGGTGGGGCAGCTCTATTCCCCTATCATTAGTTTCAGGTTGGGGGAAGTGAGGACAGAGGAAGATGCAGAGAACATGGTGGAACTGTCTGTGTGAGCTGGACATTATTTCCTTCCCCATCTCTGCACCTGTGTCCTCAACGGGTCGGTGAGGATATGGCATTCCCTGTTCCATGGGGCTGGTGTGGGATCACACAGATCACACACAGTGTGTGTGGAGCTCTCAGAACAGCGTCTGGCACAGAGTAAGTGCTCAGTAAATGGCTCAGCTTGGCCTAGTCCACAGGGTTAAGGATACACGGGAAGCCCCATTCCCACCCATTCCCACCCATTCCCACATCATGAGGTAAAGATTGAAATCACTCCTAATACATTCATCCTGGGGCTCAGGAATGCCAGGAGACTCCTTCCTCACTCAGTTGGACAGACCTGAAGCCCTGGGACAGGCCACACCTCCTAGATGCCTCCTGGTCCCTTGCCTTCCCATAACCATCAACCCCATAGAGCAGTCTCTACGATGAGCTTCTGCCTTGATGTTCTGCCCAGGGTTTATAGCCCTTCCCCGAGGCAAGGAACCTTGCCCTGCACCCCTGCCTTTGGGAGCAGGAGCCCAGAGAGAGCTTCTGAATGCCATTAGCCTTATCCTCTGATCTCACAACTCAAGCCCCCACCTACAGAGTTAGGGACTCACAGAGTTCATGGACTCTGTTTCCAATGCCCTAGGTCCTAAAGACCCTTTGGCAGCACCAGGGGTTTCCTTCAGCTTCCTTCGAGTCACACCTGATGAGGCCCAGCTCTGTTCCTGACACCGGGCCACCTCTGCTTTGCCTCCCACGTTGTCACAGCCCTGAGCCTGCCCCAGTTGGTCCTCTCCTTAGGGCTGTGTGGCTACAAGTAGTGGCTCTTCCCAGGCTGGGGTGGAGGGGAGGCACACCTGGAGCACCACCTCAGAAGACTGCTTCCATATTAGTGGTCCTTTTCCTACTTGGATTCTAGAATAGAGGTTGGCTGATGCTAGTCTTCTTTGAAAATGCAGTCACCTTTGCTGGAACAAGGTAACAGACAGAAATTCCCATGAAGCTGACTGGTGGGGAAATGTAAGGGTGACGGATTCTCTTAGGGGCGCATGTACCCAGAACCAGTGAGTTTAGCATCTTTATTAAGGATCTGGTTGAAGGAACATGAACAGTGTGGTTCATCATTTTTTTTACTTGGAAAACATTTCACAAATAATATACGTTTATTATAGAAAAAGCAGATGGGTCAAAGGAAAATTAAGAAAAATGACTCTCCATCCCTCTATTCTGAAACAACCTCCCTGTGTCGTGTTTCTGTGCGAATCTGCCGTACCTACTACATGCATGTATATAAATAAATGCCTGGCTAAAATTCTGGACCTAAGGCTTTTTTAAAACCTTGATGGTTAAAGCTTTAATACAAACAGTTTTTGTCCAGAAAGGGATAGAAACTAGTATTGACCTTAAGAGTAAACTGTTTATTTTGGGAAAACCCTTTGAAGAAAACATTAAGCAAACACCTCCCTCCTGCGGCTCTGGGGGAATGAACTGATATTGAACTATTGTACTCAATGCCGTTGTCCACTTGGAGGTCATTAGACAGGGCCCGCCCAGTTCACTGAAGGAGAAATGAGCATTTGTGCCATCAGCCAGGAGAGAATGATCCTGAGACAGAACGCAAGCTAGGGCCTTACAGGTGAGCCTCACAGGGGAAGAGATGCACCTGCCTCCCTCTCCCCAGGTCCTAGGGCAACCAGACACACCAGTGGGAACAGGGAGGGCCTCCAGCTTGGTTGAGGTGACAACAAGGCAATCCTTGTCCCTAGGGGAGCTCAAAGACTGGCCTGGGCTAGGAGACCAAAAGCACTCATTTCTGGTGGGTCTTGTCTGTTTTTGCTCTGAGGGGTGGTTCCTTTTGGGACTCTATTCCCCAAATCTATTGAAAAGGCAGAGACTAGTCTAGCTGTGCTATGTAATGAAGGCCAGAGCTCTTCTGGGCCAGAGTTAGAATGGTAAAGAGAAGGGCAGTGGTGGCCCCCTGAGGGCCAGCCTAGAGGGACCGCGGGGGCCAGTGGAAGGTCAGCAGTCCCAGATAGCAGACCCTGGGCCTGCATCCTGGCACTTGCAGGGAAGTGGGTGGAGGCTGGACAAGATGGGCAGGTTGTGCCCTGGAGGACTCACCGAAATGGCCAGATGGCACTTTGAGAGAGGCTCTGTCCCTGAGATCAAGCAAAACCAAGATTTGGAGCCTCTGTAGTTTACAGCATTAGTTGAAATATGTTTTCTCAGGCTGGTCAAGTATGAGACATTCTGGCAACAAATAGCCATTTGACAGAAGTAGGCACATGCTCTACCTGTTGTTCTATAATCTCTTCCCCAACCCAGCCCCTCAACAAGATACTGCGTGAAATTTTCCGTATCAGTGGATAGGGACATTGTCTCTTTAACAGATGACTCACGCTCCTTTTTATATACATATGACTATCATTTATTTAAGCATTCCCTTTTGTTGAAGCCACTTCAAAGGACAAAGCAGAGTGGGTTTGAGATAAGCAAGGCAGGGATGTGGAGGAAGGTGAGCACTGGTCTTTCAGTGCAGTGGTCTGGGGCTCCTGGGGCAGAGTCCACAGGGCTTGTTCTTAGAGTCACGCCCTTGGTCTCAGGTACCTGCCCTCAGCCATGTCCCTCCCTCACTCTGATGCTGCCACTGCTGGTGTGTGGTCAGACTGCATACCACTCTTTACTTGGATTCCTCTGAGGGAAGAATGAGATCAGAAAAAAGTGGTGTGACATAGTGTTCCCCTCTAAATCCCATCTGTGGTGAAGTCTTTCAGTTAAAGATGGTGGATTGAACACCATCTCCTCTACTTCTCCAGGGTCTGCTGAAATAATAATGATAAAATCTTTTCAAGGACAAAGAGAACAGGGAGAAAAACAGCAACAAATAAGAGATTTCAACAAGTTTTAGATGATGTAAAGCAAAAGGAGGTGCAGTAGGGGTTTCATCAGGGAGGGGGAAGCTATGCTTGCAAAGCCTTCCAGAGGTGGTTACCTATGGGAGCAGAGAGAACACAGCTCATGTGCTCTCCCTGAAGGCCCCTGGACAGGTCAGGGCTTGGAAGCACGGGGTACCCTGGAGAGCAGAGGTGGAGCTCAGAGCTGCACATAGAGATCCAAGTGGATGCACTTGGCAACCAGACTCTCCAGTGGGATGTGAGGAGTCTGCTCATGTTTCCATTTCCTCCTTCCCACCAGAGCCCTGCCTTGTTAGACCAACCCCTCTTCCACATAGCATGTGCTTCAAGGGGAGACCCTATCCCAGGTCTAGCAGATGAAACTTGATTATTCTCCACCAGTCAGCATGAGACAGGTCACATGGGCTCCAGGGGTGGACTCATGACACAAGCTGACCTAACATAATAGAAGAAAAACACTAGGAGAGAGATTTTCTCTCACTTTCTTCAGTTGGATATGGACATGCATAACTGAGGACTTCTTAAACTTTCATGTACATGATGTAATCATGTAATGATGTGGGGATCTTATTAAAATGCAGATTCTGATTGTTAGGCTGGAACAAGGCTTTGGATTCTGCATTTATGACAAGCTTTGGACATGGATGTCACTAGTCCGAAGATTATGCTTTGAGTAGTAAAGGCATAGCTCATTTATTTTGGCATGATTTTATGGTCATGAAGGGAAACCAATTCATCTGAATGAGATGTTGAAGAGAGCAAAGCAAAGAACCTGAAAAACACTAAATCCTACATGGCACCATTGAACTACTGTTCACATGTGAACATACTGTTCACACTACATTGTACCCTGAACTCTACCTACTTTTGAACTTCTGGTTATATAGAATTATGTTTTTGGTTAAGCCAGTAAAAGTCAAAGCTCCTTCCATTACAGCTCTACCCTAGAGGTGGTGAGGAGAAGATTATTCTCTGGAGAAGGAAAATGGGAAAGGACAGGATTCCGGGGCATTGGATGTAGGGAAAGGGGAGGCTGGGAGCCAGGTACAATACTGAAAATAGGAATTAATTAACAATCTGTGTATGCGTGAAGCATGAAAGAACTTTCAGAGTGGTAGAAATAAAAAAATTCATTTAATATACAATTAAGATTTTTATACTTTACTATGCATAAATTATACCTCAATAAAAATATTTTTTAAAGCTGCACATGGAAAGGTGATATCCCCAGCCCCTCCCCCATGTTCCATGTTCAACCTTTTGAAGCCAGGACTATGCCAACCAGGCAAGAGATTGAAAAAGTGCTTTTCTGGGTAAGTGGAATAACCCCAAAGAGAAGATCCTTACATTATCATTTGAGACTTTCCAAAAGAATCAGTCAATTTGGCATCTGATCATCCTATGGTGAAAACTTAACAGTTGTTAATGCTTCTGTCCCAGTCCTGCACACAGAGATTTCAGTCATCTATTTAGTACCAATTTCATGAATGAGCACAAAGGATTACTAGACACTTGAAAAAATGCACCAACATATCACAAAAAGAATTTTAAAAATTAAAAAAAATTCTGAGGGGTGCCTGGGTGGCTCAGTGGGTTAAAGCCTCTGCCTTCAGCTCAGGTCATGATCCCAGGGTCCTGGGATAGAGCCCCACATCGGGCTCTCTACTCAGCAGGGAGCCTACTTCCTACTCTCTCTCTGACTGCCTCTCTGCCTACTTGTGATCTCTGTCTGTCAAATAAACAAATAAAATCTAAAAAAAAAAATCTGATGTCAAAATGGGAGGGAGGGAGAACTGAAGAAAATAGAGATAATGCAAGACTCAGAAGAAAACTTTAAGATAACATAGAATTAGTACCCTCAGACCCATAAGAGAAGATACTTCTTTCATTAAAGAAGAATAGGGTTTGTTAAGAAAGAGACAATTAGGGAACTGGAAAGAACTGTTAGAAATTAAGAACAGAAGAGAAAAATATGACAATTCTATAAAAGCTTTGGAGGATAAAGATAATGAAATTGATTAGAAAGCAGAACAAAAAGAGATGGAAAATATGGAAGAAAATGCAAGAGCTTTAGATGACCAATCAGCAAATCCAATATCTGGCAAAGATAAAAATTGGAATGAGAGAAAAAAGAAGAAATTGTCAAAGAACTGAGTTAAGAATACTTCCTGGAACTAGACTGCATTTTCTACCTCAGGGATTATATAAACTTTCATGACATCAGGGATAAGAAATAGATCCTAAAAGATTCCAAAGAGTAACAAATTACATGCAAAAGACAGATCATCAGAATGGTCTTTAACTCCCCAAGTATAAAACTGAAAGCTAGAAGACAATGAAACAGTTAATGCAACAACATTTTGAAATAAATATTCTTTTCAGCCTGGAATTTTATATTCAGCCAAACTAGAAATTGTGTGAGGACAAAATAAAAATATTTTCAAACATAAAACTTGGGAAAAAAAACTTCTCACACACCCTCCTTTAAGAAAGTCCTGACTGTAACAGATAATAAAGTCATCTGAATTACTGAAAAAAAAAAAAAAAAAGAAAGTCCTGGAGGGTATGCTCCAGCAAAATTAAGGAGTAAACCAAGAAAGAGGAATTTGGAAAACTAAGAAATGGTAGAGCCAACCCAAGACAAGCGTAAAAGAAGTCCCTGGAGGATAGCTGTCCAGGAGGCCTACAAATTAACCAACACAACTGGAATCAAGAGGAAAGAATTCCTTCATCAAGATCAAAAGCTTCTGCACAGCAAAGGAGACAGTCAACAAAACAAAGAGGCACCCCACGGAATGGGAGAAGATATTTGCAAATGACAGTACAGACAAAAGGTTGATATCCAGGATCTATAAAGAACTTCTCAAACTCAACACATGCAAAACAGATAATCATATCAAAAAATGGGCAGAAGATATGAACAGACACTTCTCCAATGAAGACATACAAATGGCTATCAGACACATGAA